>JASCZW010005774.1:0-201011 GCA_034211315.2 Aedes japonicus | reverse complement strand
ACGTTACACCATCACCGACCGACCAGGGCACACCCGAAGCCCAGGCGTCAGCAAAACCCAGCCGAGGCCCATAGCAACAGACAGAGGAACCAAACCAGCCACGCGCCCGATAAATCGATGATGCGCGCAGGATTAATCGAACCAAGTGGACGGCGGTTGCATCAGAATCGAACCACCAGGAGGAACGGCGAGTCAGCGGATTTAGTTTATAAAAGTGTTCTAGATTTAATTTTCCAGTCAGTCTTGTGTGTAGTGTTATAGCGATCAGTAATTAAAAGTGTTTTTAGTTTAATAAAGTTTTTTTTATATCCCGCGATAAATCACGACATAATTTATATATATATATATATATATATATATATATATATATATATATATATATATATATATATATATATATATATATATATATATATATATATATATATATATATATATATATATATATATATATATATATATATATATAGATATATATATATATATATATATATATATATATATATTAGACTGATGCAAAATTCGAAATATTTGCTCCCCTAAGCTTAATCGATGCCAATTTGGGTCCTGATAGTCCCCAAAAAATTTTAACACATTTGATTTGAATTTGGCTTTGCACACGCTATTCAAAGTTTGTATGGGAATTAGTATGAAGAATCTCAAACTTACATTTCCAGATCCCTAACATCTTGATATTATGTCCTTAAACCAAATCTTATATACATTCATATAGTGTAAGTTGTCAACTATCAAAATGCCGAAGATACCTGACATGTAAATTTTATACAAAAATAGTTATTCAATAAAACATAAAATACACACTTTAGGTAGGATGTTTTATTCTTAGTTTTGTTTTCTTATTATTTATATGTTTTTTATGTTTTATATTCATATATTTTATGTATTTTAATTTATTTATATTATTATATATATTTTATATATTTTATATTTTTATATTTTGAATAAATAAAATATTTTTATATTTTGTATATACATACATAAATTCGAATATAAATTCGGCATGAGTGCCTCTGCAATCTTTATGAATACTCATGCTGAATTTGGACGCTAATGGACCATTGTGGGTCCATTTATAGCGTAAACCATGGCTGAGTAAACTCTAGCAATGTTGGTCTCTTCTTTTAAACAATATGAGGCTGATTTATAGTTCTTACATTTAATGGGGTCAGAATTCGACCAGCCTCCCCTATTTTTAACGGGTACATTACTTCACAAATAAAACTAGATTTGTAAACATGCTTATCATGAATTTATAAGGAATAAGTTTGATAACTTCAATGAAATGATTCCTGCAGTTATTTTGAAGTGATGATGTTCATTCCATGTGTGTAATGAAAAAAAACATGAAATTTTCAAAAAAAAATTAACTCATAAACGGCTATATGAACATTTCCAATTTTTTGATAGGTTATGTAAAATTTTTTGAATTTATGTAAAAAAATATAAAAAATAAATACTTGTTGTGATCCAACATTTCAAAAATCATAAGGAACTAATATTTTGACCATTTTAGCAAATTTGAGTACATTAATTATTTTCACCAATATTCGTAAAAAAAATTTAAAGTAATAAGCTTTCTATTCATAAAAAACATTGCAAATCGATTCAGTGGTTCAGAAGTTATGATTTTTTTCAAATAAAAAATTTCGAAAAATGTTGATTTTTCTGGTAACCCTATATCGAACATGGTCACCCTCATAAAATAATAAAAAAATACGGATCTAATGATTTTCGATGAAGAACATCCAAAGCGATTTTGACCAAATCGGAAAACCTTTTTTTTTTCAACTGTATATATATATACAGCGATTCCACGGGAAAAGAATAGAGTTGAAAAAAAAAGTTGTCCTATTTTGCTCAAAATCGCTTGGTATGTTCTTCAGCGAAAATAATAAGACCCGTATTTTTTTATTTTTTTATTTGGGTAACCATGTCCTATATAGGGTTACCAGAAAAATCGACATTTTTTGAAATTTTTATTTTTGAAAATCATAACTTCTGAACCGCTGAATCGATTTTAAATATTTTTTATAAGTAGAAAGATTATTACTTTTTGTTTTTATTAAAAATATTTGTTAAAATAATTAATGTACTCAAATTGCTAAATGGTCAATATATTGTTTTTTATGATTTTCAAAATGTTGGACCACAACGGCTATTTATTTTTATATTTTTTAATTAAAATTCAAACATTTTTACATAACATATAAAAAAATCTCAAATGTTCATCGAGCCGTTTTTGAGTTAAATTTTTTGAAAATTTCAAGTTTTTTGCCTATACACACATGGAATGAGCATCATTTTCCATCACTTCAAAATAACTGCGGGAATCATTTCATTGAAGTTATCAAACTTATTCCTAATAAATTCATGATAACCATGTTTAAAAATCTAGTTGCATTTGTGAAGTATTGTACCCATCAAAAGTAGGGGAGGCTGGTCCAATTCTGACCCCATTAAATGTAAGAACTATAAATCAGCCTCAAATTGTTTAAAAGCAGAGACCAACATTGCTAGGTTTACTCAGCCATGGTTTACGCTATAACTGGAGCGTTAGCGTCCAAATTCAGCATGAGTGCTCATAAGGATTGCAGGGGCACTCATGCCGAATTTGAGTTGTAGCGTAAACCACGACTGAGTAAAGTTAATTATATTTTGAATTAATCCACATTGAGTGAACCGAACTGAAATCTTACTAAAGAAACGTGTAATACAATGAAGCGCGACTGCTCAAATTGCCATGTTTAGATTAATAAATACAGGAAACCTACTCCTAAACTATATGGTTATGCAGTGGAAAGGAGAACAAAGTTGGATAAAAGCTATTCCTACTTTTGTAATACCTGCTATTGCAGACTTTATCGTTTTATCAAGAAAGAAAACGAGCCAGCAACTCCAAGTGCAGTTAATCTAGAATGTAAAACTCAAGAACTCACCGTTTCCGAACCGTGTTTAATATTCAAAGAGCAATATCCTACTTTTTAAATTGGATTTTCAATGTTTTTCAGTAGCCGCCCAAAAAATTGTATTCTGGCTGGTTCAAGTGCAACGCATACTGTCTGCGTATGCATTTATCATCAGAATGTTAAATTAATGTTTAAAACCCTTAAGGTTAAGAAACTTATTCCTAACCATTTTAAAACGAATCATGAAATCCTACAGAGAAATGTTGGTTGAAAACCTGTGATCATTGCCCGGGTACGCAAACACTGGAGAATGACCTGATGAATTTTCTTCAAAATATCGATTCCTTAGAATTTAAACAATGGGAGCAAACAGATCGTTGTCAACTAAATTCAATGCGAATGGATGCAAAAGAGTTTGTGGAAACATTTTTAGAAAAATTCTGCGAATTATCTCCGCATAATTTTATTGAAGAGCAACAAGTTAACTACTTAAAACAACTTAAAACTAATTTGGAAGCAACTGACTGCATCATAGTTGCTGACTTCTCTGAAAATTACTCTTTTGTTATTCAGGACGCTATACAAGGTTTTCATTGGGCAAACGCTCAGTGCTCAATCCATCCTTTTGCCATATATTATAAGGATGAAGCACAAAATTTAAAGTTTACAAGCTTCATAGCAATCGCAGAATTTACTAAATATAACCATGTTGCCGTTCGGCTGTTTGTAACAAATTGTGTGAATTTCATTAAAAAAAAGCTACCTCACCTGAAAAATATCCATTTTTTTTCTAATGAACGCAGTCAATACAGAAATAAGATGACTGCTTTCAATTTGTGCCACATCTACAAGGACTTCGGTCTTAATGCAGAGTGGAACTTTTTTGCCACTTGCCATGGAAAAGGGCCTTGTGACGCTTTAAGAGGCGTTCTAAAGCGAAACGCTTCAAAAGCAAGTTTACTAGGCCATCATATTACAACTGCATACGAACTTTACTCTTGGGCTTTTTCTAAAGTAGATTCCAAAATATATTACTTGTTTTTCTCGGAAAAAGATAACAATGCAATGAAAAAGAAAATAAAGAACTGTTGTACTCCTGTAAAACAAATCTCTGGGACACAATCGTTTCATTACTTTAAGCCACAAAATGAAAATTACATTATCGTGAAACGGTTTTCGTTTTCAGATGAAGAAAAGTGCGTTAAATTGTTAGAATTTTGCTTTGTAATATATTTTTTGATGAATTATGAAAAATAAAAATAATTAAATAATCAAATTAAATGCTGAGTTTTAATTGAAGGGAATCTGAGATTCTCTGAGACAGCGCTGGTAGCCAAATTTTTAATAATACCAATAGAAAGCTTTCATTACACAAAGAATTTCAACGTAGAATGCATTGGTCGGAGAAATTGTGTTTTTTGGACTTCAAAATTGACTAAATTTGAGAAAAAATGTTCTACACCCTAAAAAAATGTGTATTCTAGTTTCGGTTCGATTCACTCAAAATGACCCTAATGTGGAATAATTCAAAATATGAGTTAACTTTACTCAGTCGTGGTTTACGCTACAACTCAAATTCGGCATGAGTGCCCCTGCAATCCTTATGAGCACTCATGCTGAATTTGGACGCTAACGCTCCAGTTATAGCGTAAACCATGGCTGAGTAAACCCTAGCAATGTTGGTCTCTGCTTTTAAACAATTTGAGGCTGATTTATAGTTCTTACATTTAATGGGGTCAGAATTGGACCAGCCTTTCCTACTTTTGGTGGGTACAATACTTCACAAATGAAACTAGATTTGTAAACATGGTTATCATGAATTTATTAAGAATAAGTTTGATAACTTCAATGAAATGATTCCCGCAGTTATTTTGAAGTGATGGAAAATGATGCTCATTCCATGTGTGTATAGGCAAAAAACTTGAAATTTTCAAAAAATTTAACTCAAAAACGGCTCGATGAACATTTGAGATTTTTTGATATGTTATGTAAAAATGTTTGAATTTTAATTAAAAAATATAAAAATAAATAGCCGTTGTGGTCCAACATTTTGAAAATCATAAAAAAAAACAAATATATTGACCATTTTAGCAAATTTGAGTACATTAATTATTTTAACAAATATTTTTATTAAAAACAAAAAGTAATAATCTTTCTACTTATAAAAAAATATTTAAAATCGATTCAGCGGTTCAGAAGTTATAATTTTTTCAAAAATAAAAAATTTCGAAAAATGTCGATTTTTCTGGTAACCCTATATAGAACATGGTCACCCAAATAAAAAAATAAAAAAATACGGGTCTTATTATTTTCGATGAAGAACATACCAAGCGATTTTGAGCAAAATCGGACAACTTTTTTTTTCAACTCTATTCTTTTCCCGTGGAATCGCTGTATATATATATATATATATATATATATATATATATATATATATATATATATATATATATATATATATATATATATATATATATACATATATATATATATATATAAAACCTATATATAAGTTAAAAACTGGAGTTCCTGGTTTTTCTTTCTAAAAAAAGACAATTACATGTTCCTTCGTCTAACTTCTAAACCGAGTTGAATTTATTTTAACAAATTAAATTTGATTACAAACGAGGTTCAAAGTATAAAGCTACATTATTTACTACAAAGTTATTTACTACAATTTGCTGACACTATCTTCTCATGTTATCCGTCCTCGTTTGCTTGTCTGAAGGAAGAATGCTGACGTTCCGATATGACGATATGCTTAGACCGGTTGACACGATGCATCTGGGTGAATAAGGTTGTTGTTGTTGTTGTTGGTGGTGGTGGTGGTGGTAGTGCTGCTGATGCTAATCGTGTTGCTGGTGGCGGTGATTTGTTTGCTGCTAGGAAACTGAGTTCTTAACTTATATATATACACTCTAACAACTCAAAGGTTTTCCGATTTTAAGTCCTACATCCCACGCCTTTCTTGGATAACTAACATCATTCTTTTAGTTTATCGCTATTTTGAGGTTAGATCTACAAATTCCTCAAATGTATAATATTTTTACAATTATATTATATATATTTATATTCAAGTTGTTTTAATCATTGTAACCTGAAAACAATATCTAAACCCTCGATAATTAAGGAATTAAGAGATTAAAAACAATCCTTCCAGTAGTAAAGATGATCTAAGTTATACAAGAGCTTTCTGCAATATAGGCTCCTACAATCCGAACAAGTATTCCATTAGTTTACATTTTTGAAAATTACACATTCACGAAGTTTGTAGATCTAACCTCAAAACCAGCGATAAACTAAAAGAATGATCTTAGTTATCCAAGAACTGCGTGGGATATAGGACTTAAAATCAGCAAAACTTTGAGTTGTTAGTGTGTTCTAAGTTTTCTATGAACTAGCTATAATAAAGGTCTGCAGATCTACAATTCTAACAAGTGATCTATTCAAATATTTCTTTTGATGGATCTACATATATTGAAAGATTTATATATTCACCCTAAAACTCGTGTTGAGTTGGATGGATGATCGAAGTTATTTATGTACTCTTATAAAATTTTGGACTGCACATCAACAAGCCTTTGAATTGAACGGATGTTCGAAGTTACGCAAGAACTCCCTATAATGTAGGACGCCACATCAACAAACTGTTGATTTGAAAGGATGATCTTGGTTATCCAAGAATTACCTTAGTTATAGGACATGTGTGAGCCATGCTTTTGATTTTAAAGGATGAGCTAAGTTATCAAAGAATTCGCTGGTCTTGAGATCAAGCCTTACAAGCGATTCATATGTTTTTTTTTTTCAAGTGACATAGATTCATACTTGTTTGCATATATAATCTTAAAGAAGCATTGACATCAAAAGATGATGTAAGTTATCTAAGAGCTTCCTGGAATATAGGACTTCAGACTCAGTATGCTATAAGATGAAAAAAGGATCTAAGCAATTCGAGAACTTGTGAAAATAAACGTATTCAAATCTACAAACTTAAAAAGTGATCTATTGGGCGTTATGAACAATATATGTTAGAGTAGGTCCTAGATATAACATGAAACCAGTGTTAAGTTGGAAAGATGATCTCCAATAACTCGATCAACTATCCTAACAAGAGATTTATGATTTTTTTTTTCTTATATCTTTAATTAAAAGAGGGTTGTACTTCTATTCTCAAAGAAATCTTGATCATCATATCGATCTAAGTTATCCAAGAATTTCCCAGAGCATAGTTCTTGAGATCTACAAGCCTCAAAAGCAATCCATTAGGTTTTTTTTTCAACAACATGTTTTCAAAGGGGTGTGAACATCGATTTTAAGCAACATTATTATTATTGGATAGATGATACAATTCTTTTGTCTGTTTTCAGTTTTGAACTCTGTTGCTACAGTTCTACCCAATCTATTGGTTGCAATGATTTCTATTAATGAACTCTCATTCGTGAGACATTTACGTTTGAAGTAGACAAATAATGTTGCCTTATATCGAAGTATGCCTGTAGATCTAACCTGAAACACGTTGTTTTCGACCTTAAAGATCTAAGTTATCCAAAAACGAGAACCTAGAACATCCATTCTCAATATATGGGCAGCGATTTACCAGTAACTCACGAAAATGCTCATAGCAGCATTCTTAAGAACAAAGACAAAATCTGGAATTTGTTCTCCAGAATTCTGTTATTTCGTGTGTTTCTGGCGATGCTAATTTCCCAATATGAAAAGAAAGATTCGTACGTAAGTCATTTTATGCACCACGTATAACAGAATTAAGTATGAGAGAAAACCATAGAGAATTAGGCACGGGGAGACACCTATACTAAATAGTCCCCTGGATATAATTCACGTGGATAAACCTACAAACCTAGTAGGGGAACGTCCATTAATTACGTCACGCAAAAATTGACTTTTTACAACCCCCCCCCCCCCCTTGTCACGTTTTTTGTATGGACCTTCAAATTTTTTTGTATGGATCGTCACGTTTTCCCAAACCCCCCCTCCCCCCATACTGCGTGACATAATTAATGGACCTTCCCTAGGTAACGTTCTTACCTGTAAAATAGTGAGCGCTGCAAGACCGTTTGCAATATATTTCCTCGTACGGTACACAAAGATTGATGCTTTCAGCCATCGAAACTTCGTTAAAATCAATTGTTCTTCAAACCTATGAACCGCAGTGAAATTAAGGGAATTGTAGAACGGTCCATTTTACAAACTGCGAGAAATTCAGGTGTAACAAGCACAAATATCTCAATGTAAAGAGATAGGAAATGTTCCTCATTTCCAACACATTATATAATAACACCATTCATACGGCGAGCAACATGAAGCCACGACAGGCTTTTTACGTGGTCAAAGATGGTCAAGAAAGACCTCTAGATCTACCCGAAATGGTCGGAAGCTCGTTATAAAATGTATGGCGAACAGATACTTCGAATGACAGAAGTCCAGAAGAAGCAGAATGCAAAATGCTGGACCAAAATTTTAGCCCAGTCAAACGGTGCACAACCAAAGCCATGCAGTAAAATACAAGAGACAACAGAAGTTCAATCCTGTTACAGTAAAAGATAATAATCATCACACCTATCGGGACCGTAACAGGAACAACACAAATTCAAGAGACGTATAATGATCGTCAAATATAAGGATTAGATCGGGGGAATTTTATGTCTTAGATACTAGTTTATAGAGCGTCATTTAAATCACTAGTTTTAATATTCCTCCATAGACACTAACCTACTTTTTGTTTGGTATTAGCAAGATGCATAGCTATCTCTTGATACCATCATTCTGCTAAATACCACGCCTATTTTAAATCTTACGCCAAACCCAGGGCTTCTCAGCATACGAACCGGGAATTGCTTTTTGATGATTGGGAATCATAAGTTATTCCATGTGGTTGATTTTTACATTTACCTCCCACTTCTCATCAAGCTACAATAATCAACAGCTAGCAAAGTTTCAAGCATGCATTTGATTTGACGACGCTTGTCGAATCGAAACTAGATAACACTCACTACCTTTCGAACATGTATGGCAAGGGCAAGTTCAAGAAAGGTATATTCAATTTTCTGGGAGCGGGATTAAAAATTATCTTCACTTACAAGTAATGATATGCTCGTTACGCAAACAGAAAGAATTTGACATTAAGTCAACCTGTGGAGTAAATATCAGATTCTCAACAGGAGCATTCTTGATTGAATACCATAATTGTTCAGTATGATTGTAAATATGTTTTACTCATCCGCTCAGAATCGCCCCCACCTCCCCCCTCAATAATAATACCATAGGAGGGTCTCCCAATAAAGTAGTTCTGATTCGAGCAACATACTGACATTACGAAGCTCAACATAAAAAACTAAGCCTATCTGGAAAGTTTCGAAAAGCAAAACATAGGCATTTTTCATAATTGCAAATTACTTCAAATTAAAATTCAACAAATCCACCAATAACAGACGAACCAGATACCTATGGATAACTGACTTCAACGAACCGGATGCCATGAAGCCACAAACAGCGAAGCTCAGTATCCAGATAGAGTAGTTCGAAAAGCAACAACTAGCCATGTATGTTAAAAAGTTGAACCATAATCAACTCCACAGCGATGAGCACCAACCAACAAAACAGCCATAGTCTTCATCATATCGCCACATCGTCCTCCGGCAACGTTCTCCATCTACAGCAGCACCAAGTAGCAAGAAAACTCAGCAAAATTTGTGTATCGACGACGGTGACATTGCGCATGGTAACAGCGATCGAGACCATTGGCTTCGGAAAGTGCCCAGTCAGCAGTTAGTTAGGGCTTTAGCTTCAGAGTAGATAAAGTTGGGATTCAATTTAAATAAACGTTTAAAGTTCGAGTAGTAGCGCAGTATATATTTTATAAAAACACCGTACAATTTAGAACTTATATCGAATTCGTTTTTCTACCTAGGTTGGAACCAGTTGCGTTAGCCCAATTTGTTATCAGTGTGAACCTCAATCCGATACCAGTTACAAATAAAACCATGCATACTGACGTTAAGCACACAACAAGCCGATCCAATTTTGATACCCAATCCAGTTTGGGACTGGATCAAAACCGAATTCACTATTACACTAACACACATGCCACAGAAAACTCACTCACACATGCGCATTATATGTCAAAAATGGAATTTGGTGCACACGCATACATATCTAAAACGATATTTTTTTATGGCAAGTGTTTTTATAGGTTGTTGTCTGAGCTACCACAGTTTTTGTAGGTAGAACAACCATCAACTGTTGTAATACGGCATTCATAATACAACAGTTGTGGGTATTTTCATCAAAAGTGCAGTAAAAACTGCCAACGACTATTTTGGGTGCATAGTTGATGATATCTACGCTTTGGAATAATTTCAGAGCCATGTTTGCAAGTGGTTCAGGTAATGAGATGAATGAAGGGAAAGCCGTAAGTTTTTCTTAGCAACCGCTGGCTGCTAACTGACGAGAATATTCAACGGTTAGTGAAATGAGATCAAGTGAAATTCCAATGAAATGAACTCTTTAGCAAGGACAATCGGTCATCCTGAATAGGATGGAGTTTGAATGGCAAGCATTATCTTAAACCTTCTTATTGGTCTTTTGTTGAAGAATGCTCTGAACAAGGTTGTTCTGTTTTTTTTAAATGCTGTGTGGGTTGTCCAAATTTCATTCCATTCGTATCGTTGACCTAAAAGAAATATTTACAGATGTGTCTCCATAGTTAAATTCTACCGCTTTTAATCGCCTCAATTTTATTCAGTCTTATGATCGTTCCAATTTTATTCAGTAAACTCTATTTTCATATTCATATCGCAATTTTATCCACGAAATTCAAACCTCAGTCCGAAGCAGCAGTTGGTTTCATAGAGCGAATATTTGCAGTCAAATCGTTCACTTTTCTTCTAAACGAGAACATTACGTATAGATTTTAGGACATTGACCGCCCGTGGTTTGCTTCTCCGTAGTTTTCTTGTTAATTTGTTCATTTAATTGGTTAATGCCATCCGTCGGTGGTGTAGTGGTAAGCGTGACTGCTACTTGTGGCACCCCAGTGGGTCTGGGTTCAATCCCAGTCGACGTCGGTGGTTTTTCTGAAGCGTAAAAATCTGTTCATGTCTTCCTTCGGAAGGGAAGCAAAGCCGTTCGTCCCGGCTCATATTCATGAGTCGATAGGTAGGGCCCAGGTGGTGGAGTCGTCTTCCTGGCGTCGGAAAATAAACAAATTAGAAAAAAAGTTAATCACTGTACACTAAACTTCGTAAAACTTAGCATGCTGTTGGCCATATTGACAATCGTATTGTAGGGATCAATGAATTTTTTGAATTCATTAATCTATTATCTGTTTACATCTCTTACTAGATTGCGATCCAAGAGTTCAGTTGAAAATGTTCGTTGATTTTGTTTCTTGTGTATGATACAAGAAATACATATTAAATTCCTTCGTGTTAAGGTCCAGAAGGCATTAGATACACCAATTGTAGAAAACGTTTATCTCTTGCTGAAATTGATGAAGATCTAATTTTGAATTTATTTCCATCGTCATCGTCATAAATCAATACTCTAACATGGATAAAAGAAATGAAAAGCAAAGGACTTAAATGGAAGCCTTGAGGAATCCGAAATGTCACTTTCACTGGGTAACAAAGGTGTCCCTTAAACCGGACAGTCTGTGTCAGATAAGATTTAACTAATTTAAGAAACTTCGTTTCAAATCCTAGCCTTTTGAATCTTTAAAATCAACATGGATATCTACTCTGTCAATAAATTATTGAAATTGGTAGTTTCCACGACGTTGCCTCTGCCCATTGACACAAAAGAGAAATTAACAAGTTCAAGTAGATTGGTTGCTATTGACCTATTTTTAAAGAAGTTATGTTGATTGCAAGTTTTGCGGTTTTTCACCTGACGGGTTATATTTTCATTTACAATAGCTTCAAAAAGCTTAGGAATACTTGATATAATTTCAACTCCATGGTACATAATTTTAGATATCTGATCTTTTTTCAGGAAATTTAATAAAATAATTAGGCCGAAACATAATCCATTTGTATTACTTCATTTCCTGAAAATTTCAAGAAAACCCGAATCAAAATAAATTTTTGGCGAACACTTTTGTCTGGTGCATTTTTTCTAGCACAGGCCTTATAAAACGTGGGAAAACGTAGGAACGTAGGAAAACGTGAAAAAAAACTAGGATCATCTGGCGTGATGTCCTGGAATTGAAATATAAGCAACATGTGCAGCTCCACACTTATAGTTCCAGAGCAAACAACGAAGTAGGCCTACAGTTCGTTGGGTACGAAGAGGTCATCGAAGGCAGCTTACCAGTTCAGTGCAGTGCTTTTTCGGTGGAAGCAGCCGCTCTTACAACCGCTGTTCAACGTGCGTCAAAAATACCTACTGTTATTTTTACTGATTCTGCCAGCTGTGTCGCGGCTTTGACAAAAAGAGATTCCAAAGATCCATTTATTCAACGTTTTGAAGAAGGGACCCTCCAAAAAGACATCACAATCTGTAGGATCCCTGGACATTCAGGGATTCTTGGAAGTGAGGCTGCTAATAGAGCAGCTGATCGAGGACGTATTCTTCCGTTAAAATTCAACGATATCCCCGCAAGGGATGTCATTCATTTGGTGTCACAACAATTCAACGACTGTTTTCAACAATTCTGAGAAACTCACCGTCCAACATTTCTTCAGAGAATTAAAACAACGATTAAGAAATAGTCAGATGGCCACGACCACCAAGAACAACGAGTACTTTCACATTTTAGAATTGGACATACGAGATTAACCAAAGAACATTTATTTGATCCTAGAAAAGAGAAGAAAAATTTGTATTTTCCATTTAATTCCAACTACCTTTGCTTATCTTGACAGATACGCGTATTTCGTCTACAATGTGCAGACTTCTTCAGTGTCTCGTACTAATAACTCGACTTAAACAAAACATACCCTCTAGGATTCATTTATTTGATCTTTACTTGTCGTCAATATGTGATATTTGTCAAACTTACCATAGATCATGTTATACTTAGATGCATCAATTACGATAGTATTCGTAAAGAAATCTGCATTACCAACAACAGTGAAGTAACGCATGTTGTGAACTATTACACATAATTCGAAATTGTTATGTAAATTGAACAAATTTTAAAGAGGCGAATGAACCCGTCTAGTTTAAAACATTTATAATAAACAAAAAAACGAACCATCGCACCTGAACACATTTAAGTTGATATTGAAAACTTTTTCACGTCTTATACTTTAATGCCAGTTTGTGTCGGCTTCAAACAAAACTTTGTGCACAAATTATAATTTCTTTGACATCCCTTTTGTTATTTTTATAGCTTACTTCCTGAGGGATTGTCAGTTCATCAAATGTAGGGCTAGACGATAAATTAAAATTACTTAAACTAATAATCTCTCCTTAATTAAGAGAAGACGTTAAATTCAGCGAAGCAACTCCGGATTGCAGCAAAGTTTTTGTCCTCCTTGAAGGGGTCCGTCAATTTCAGGGGAGTTGAGAATATGACTAGTAGAATGATTTACGGCTCTTTTGAGCCTCTGGGACTCTCCGTTCACAGCACTAGAAACAGACTGATCGAATGTATCAATATCGATCTTGACATAGACAACCTAATTCAAGATCTGCCTCAGCCTATTTCACTGCCTTTTTCATGTGAATAGAGAAAGAAGTTGCCGAGACTCAAACATGCAGTAAAACATTAAACTAGTAATATTCTCAACGAAACCCAAGTAACATTGCCAAATACATCCAGCCTTATTAAGTTTTACTAAAGTTTTATGAAAGCCACTAGAAATCAATTCGGTTTTATTATGGTAGCAAGAGATGCCAATAGGTTTCAAATTTTAGTCAGGTTTATAAGAACCAACACAGCTTCTTCACAACGATCTTAAAACCATGACTTCTAAAATTCCTTTTACTCCTATCAAAGGTATTATTTTGACTTTGTGAACTCATAAAATGCGGTTTTGAAATGCCGTTTAAGGACTCATTCATATTATCTTATTATGGTCAGTTGAAAAAGCATTTTAAAACCATTTTGCCTCCAGTAAATGCATTAAACGGCTGACTGGCATTGAGGAGAGCTACCAAGCGACCAGATAGATTAATAGTAGCTTTTTGGCTTTTTGGCAAGACTGTGATTTCTTGCAATCTCCATATTGAAATATATGAAATAATTGAAATGTGATAAAATAAATACAGCAAATTTTAAATGTAATACAATTAAACTGTAGATCTTAGACAAATTTCGGTATTCGTTCAGATAACCTCATTGAATTCCATAAATTTTCAGAAGTTTTTTGATTGATTTATCGAATATATTTCTTTCAATTTTGTTTTTGTTGTTGTAAACTCGCATAATTTCCGAGGCGCATTAATTTTCAGCTCTTATCGTGCCAATATTCATCATAAAATTAAACGCGCATATGATTTGGAGCATGATACGCTATAAAAAAAACTCAATTTGTTTCATATATTTTGCTATCAAACATAATTTCCCGCAACACTTGAGCTTTTTTCCTAGCCATTATTTACTGTTGAATGAATCAGAAGAGCAGAGAATCGAACAAAGCAGGAAAAAAACAACCACAATATCGCCGTGAAGTTTGACAGCTGTGGCCATTTGGCCCTATATTGGTTTTGATGGCGGCCCATAGGTTTTATGATGGTTCTCAAGTGGTCATAACATCTTTCACTAGAACATTTTCAAAATCTTTATGGTCTTGGAAAGGTTTTATTAATTTGTTTTCACAACCTTCTATAGAGTGGGCCACTTTGTACACATTTCGGGTTTAGAGATGCATAGAGGAGGTGTTGGTCGACAAAACAGTTTTGAATGTAGTTTCGTCAACAAAGCCGGGAGGAGTGCTATACGGCTGGAATAGAACTGAAATTGTTACTTGGGAAGTCTTTCAGATCCTCCTATTTTTATGACATCTGCCATTTGGATACAGATGTAATAATTAGTCGAGCATTCTGATTATTCCAACGAAATTGAAGAGATATGAAATTTTAACACTTAGAAAAATATCACAAACTTTCACTATCACAAAAATTCAAGTCTTAATTAACCTATCGGCAACAATCGTTGACTCAATTGACTGGACATAAAAAAAACAATGAAATACAAAGAAGAAGAAAACAACATTAATACTCACACGGTTGTTCGCGAAAACCCATTAATGGGTTAAAAAACACCCATTTTCGCATAGCTCTCCTATCTGTCATAAAATGGGGGAATTTTTCAATCACACAATGGGTAAAAAAATACCCATTAGAGAAAACCTCATACAATAAAAAAATGAGTGACAAAAAGTTCAAAGCTGGTGGAAACATGCACATGAAGGAACTCAAAAACTCAAAAAAAAGAGCTTAGAAAGAAGTTGATCGCAGATTCATACGGAAAGCTGAAGGGTAGGAATTTTTATTATTCAAACCCCTGATCTATTTTATATATTATAAAAGGTTATCTCTGCCCTGGTTATCAGCACATCAAATTTGGGCATAACCTCAGTACAAGCTGTTCCGTTCATTTGAAAAAAGTGTGGATCCTTACTATCAACATTTTGAAGCCTCAGCTGGCACATTTTTTCATGTAAACAGCCAACTAACGTGGATGTGGAAGCTCAATTGGAGGATCTATTAATGGACGAATCCATAAGTATACCAGAAAAAGCATGAATGAAACAAGTAAAAGTATTTTTTTGTATTGCATTCATTGATTAAGTACTATGAAAACCATGAATTTATAATCTACCAAACTGCTACATAATCTGCATGAAAAAATGGGTAATTTTTTACCCATTATGGGGACTCCTGGCTTCTTTGCAATGGGTGAATAAATACCCATTTTGTGACATACACTGCTTTTACCCATTAATGGGTAAATCGGGTTAACCCATTAAATGGGGAGAGGCACTTCTAGCGAAAATGGGTGTTTTTTCACCCATTAATGGGTTTTTGCAAACGACCGTGCATAACTTCATAAGCGTGACCTACTTGGATTCATCCGGTTGTGTCAATAGTGTCTGAAACGGTTTCAGCTTACTTGTGTTAAAAATTCCATTTAATTTAAAAAACATTATCGGAAATGTCGTCATTATGCAGAAATACTTATTGGAAGTCGTACAATGCATTTACTTCGAGCTTATTTTTCCACGAAACAGATCAGTTTGCTGCATTTCAAACCCAGCCGCAAAATACAACAATCCTTTTGTGATAAAATACTCTGTTTATCACCATCAGCTGTTTATACCACTTTGAGGGATCGCCATCAGTGAACAAGCATCCATACATGACAAGCTTGTTTTTCTCATACTCTTTCAAGTACGCTGCACGTGTACGGCCATCGCTTATTTTTTGTGTTTGTGCTTAACTTATCAGATGCTGGAACCCATCGGAGCAGAGCAGAGATTTCTCGTAAAATGTTGTGAACAAGGAAGCTAGTCAGCTAGTAATGATGCATTGTTAGCTTTTTCCCGATGGAAAAAATAACATGATGGCGCAATATTCTTGAATTCTGCGAAGAATAAAAAACGACCAGATTAACTTTGCATTTGCCTCCTAAAACCAGAATCATCAATAATTTTGTCACAGGGGATATCGCACTGTTGAGAAACAGCGGCACATTAGCATATGTAACAAGAGTACAATAAGAAATACTCTGATTCCCTGCGATCTAACCGTTTCAATTGCGTCGTCGGTGGGTTTTGTTATTGCTGCTGTCTCGTGTTGAACGATTCCCGGGATTTCAACTGTTGCTGTATGGAGACGCCTGGTGTATTATACATCACACAGCATATAACATACTGATGGTGTGCACATATGGTGCTTCAACTTACTCCGCATTTCTAATCAAATTGTGGTTGCGTGTGTTTTTTTTGCTCATGCTCTTTCTCTTTCTCTCTCTCCCTCTCCCTTACAGACGAGTTGTGATTCCCATTTGCGTAATCGACATGACAGCATCATTTGCAAACTGTTCCTATGCGCCTGAAGCGGGCATTGGCGACACGACACCCTTTAATTATGCAGACCGTAGTGGAACCAGTGGATTAGATGAACGTGAAAAAAGGTAAGGAACGACCATGGAAGCGTAGGACTAAATGTATGTTAATTTCATAGCGTCCATTCGTATAGACGGCGTAGTTAATTGCTGTTATCGCTCTGTTACAATCCACAGAACAACACGTGCCGGTAGTTTGACAAATCACTCACTTCTGGACTTGCTGGAAAAACATAATCGCTACGAAGGGATCAACTTGACGCCACCACCAAAAGGCTCTAGTGGTCGACGACATTCGTCCGATTCGTTTCCCATGATTGAGGATGAAAATTATCAGATTCCTCAGCGCCAAATCAAGAAACCTCCAGGATTGCAACTAGTTCCTCCTCCAGTGCCAAAGCGAACCTTTCAGGGTAAGTTCACCCAACGGCAGTTGGAATCATTTGATGGTCAGAGTCGCAATTCGAGCGTAACGTTGGATGGCTACCACCATCAGCAACCGAATAGCTACAATCAATATCGACCGGATCGAATCTGCCAATCTGCATTCGAAGAGCAAACGTTCGGATTTTTTTCCACAAACAAACCTAAAACCATTGGATCCTGCCATACTAGTGTAAGCACGACGAGTTTCGACGACATTGGCGATACGGATGATTTCGTAATTTTCAATAAAAAGATGTCCTCAATAGAATCCAATCGATCATCCAGTGATTCAAACAAATCACAAACCACCATAGATACCGGTTATGTGTCCGCTAACGAGAACGATAGGTCTATTTTCACGACGGCTAGTTCAACCAAAGGCACATTTCGAAGTCGCTTTTCCTCCGAAGATACCCAATCTTCGTTGGATAGTTTTCTCTCGTCCGAATTACACCGAACTGACACAATCGACTCACTCCAAATGAACGATTCGCCATTCAGTTTGAAAAAGAACGTTTTCAACTTTGACGTTAAGAATGGCCAGTTGCGGAACTCCACTTCGATGTCACCCAATTCGACCGACGAAAAAATGGACAACTGTTCGCCACGCAGCATCGAAAACAAAAGTGCTCGCCGATTACCGATGGTTCCGACTCGGAAACAAACCAACGTACCACCTAAGATTCCACCGCCCAATCGTGTAACACCTCCTGCGCTGCCATCACGCTCTCAGCAAGCATTCGAATCACGTAAATTGCAGAAACGTCAACAACAACAGCAGCAGCATCAGCAGCACCTCAACAATACTCCATTCAACCACAAAACCAGCCTGGAAAATGTACAAGAGCTTTACAGTCGTCCGACCGGCTTCCGGCGAAACATGCACAAACCCCCACCACTAAATCAAGTGCATCACTCGAAAGTCAACCAACGACAGGACTCCAACATATCAAGTGACAGCTTTTCGGCTACCTCTAGCCCCGGCTATAGTAACAAGAACATGGAAGCGCCCCTCCTCCAGCATACATCCAAAATGAACCGTTCGACGATGCGAGGCCATCAGCTGCCGCACCAACAACAGCTAGTACATCAGCAAACCAATCCGAACACGTCCGTCAACGGTACCCAGCAGGAAACCAAGCAGCCCTCCTTGCAGCAGGAAAGTCTCAATCCAGCCACCGTACGATCCGTTCCACCACGGGTGAGCATGCGGCAAGATTCGAGTATATCGAGTGACAGTTTTAGTCAAACATCGAGCCCCAGTTATAATACGAAAATCATGGAAGCACCGCTTTTATCTCACGCTGCCAAAATGCCCCGGGTTTCCAAACCAATTGCGGTGCGCAATTTGGAGGAAGAAATAGTCAAGGAATGCGCCGACAACAACGGTTCGTCAGTTATCATCAAAAGTGCATCGACACCGGCCAGCTTGCAGACCATCGTTCGGCTATCCAACGGGTCGAACGTTTCGCTGCAGGGAAAGGTAATTATTACTTATTAACGATACATAAGAAATGAGAAGCGCCACCGAGTCATAGAATGTTCGAAGAAATGATAACTTACGAAGACTGCACATATAAAAAGAAACATTGAATTTTCTGCGTCATCTAATGCACATAACGGGAACGCTAGATTTGGCAGAAAAAAATGTGATATTCCATTTAAATTGGAGCCAGGTAACGCCTGAATCTAGCCTGAAGATTTCCAATATTGTTGTATGGCACATGAAAGATTGCAAACAATTTCGTTGTTTACGACTCCTTTGGCTTGGAATTAAACGAAGGGAAATTTTACGCGATTGTTAAAATTAATTATTTTTTTCTGTGTGCAATTAATAGGCAATCTAGTGGATGAGACAAAGTTGCATCCACGAATAGACCCAATATGCAGCTTATAGACCGAATTGACATCCATATCCCTCTAAAGTTTTCGTCTATATACAATACGGTGTGTAACTTTTTGGACGCATTTTATCAAATTTTTTATAAAGATAATTTGAACAAGTGATTTTAAGATTTGATTATCGTTTACAACTCAACTAGTAAACGAGTTACAGTAAAACTCGTTAAGGTACTGCTTCATATTAGGCTGCGTCAGGGGGCCCACACCCCACACTTTTAGAAAATTATATAAATTTACGTATATTAGATTTACATTTGTTCTTAAAATTACCTAACCATAAGTAACTTTCAATTGAAATTCATGCTCATGAGCGAGCATTGGAAAATGTGCATGTGAACGGCAAAAAAAAATTAATTTCAACAGACGCGTAAAATTTTCCCTAGTTTAATTGCAAGCGTGAACAGAGTAGTTGTCTAATCGGTCTATCATACAGCATACAACATTGTTTGCAATCTTCTATACAATAGACCTGAGTCCAGCGATATCTGGGTTGAATTACATCAACACAGATAACAAAACAAAAAAAAACAATAAATTTCATGCGTTATCTAATGCACATAAATGGAATGCTAGATATGGCAGAAAATAATGGGATATTTCATGTAAATTTAAGCCACGTAAAGCCCGAACCTAGCCTGTTGTATGAAAGATTGCAAATATTGTTGTAAAGCGCATAAAAGATTTCAAATAATTTCATTGTTTACGCCTCCTTTGGTTTGGAATTAAACGAGGGAAAATTTCACGTGCTTGTTAAAATTAATTATTATTTTCTGTGAATGATCCCATTAACTTATTCCAAATCGAGCATTCCCTTTATGTGCATTACACAGAAAAAATAATTAATTTTAACAGACGTGTAAAATTTCATTCCAAAGCAAGCTTAACATCAAAATTATTTACAATCTTTCATACATCATGCAACGTTTTTTGCAGTCTTCCATACAACAGATCTGATTTCCGCAATATTTGGCTTAAACTTAAATGAAAGAACCAACTAATTTATGCGAAATCTAGCATTCCCTCTTTGTGCATTAGATATCGCAGATATCTATTTTTTTCTTTATTTCCTTATTATCGAGATTTTCAGCCCTGGGCTGGTTCATCTCCCGTCGTAGTCACCCAAATACATTTTAGTTATTTTCATAACTTGTCCAGGGGGAGATTCGAACTCGTGATTATAGGTTTCGGCAGCAAAACCTTCCATCTGTCTGGGAAATAGCCTTCATCCAAACATTCTGTAGCACCATCTTGAAAAATTCAGGGAACGCCTGTATAGCGGTTTTTAGCACTACATTGGGGATTCAATCCGGACCAGGGGCTTTCTTCATCTTCAGACCATTCGCGACTATTACAAGCTCTTCGTTGGAGATCCGTTAGCCATTGGATTCAGCTTATTCGCCTTCATATGGCGTAGACGGCGTCAACGTTGAGTCATGGTGCGGAAAAAGACCTTCCACGATCGCTTTCAACTTGTCCGGATACATTTCAACGGGAGTCGCCGGGCCCTTCAACTTTTCCACCGCGATTAAATAGGCGTTACCCCATGGGTTGGCATCAGCTTCTCGGCAAAGTTCTTTGACGCGGTTTGACTTGCTCAGCCAGATCTGGACACTACTTCTCGCTCGGAGGCATGTAGCACGGAGGGTATTGAGTGTTCCGTTCCATCAGTAAGCTGGGCGCCGTTGGCACCTGGGTTCAAATTTCCTTGGCATTCATGCGTCACCAGCCATTAATTCTGTCAACTCCTCTACGTCGAGATTTGCACCGCCATGTGTTCGAAGCGCCTAAAAAAAGGCCTCGTTGTCAAAGTCCTGAATCGTTCACTTCCGCTCGTGGGTTCTCGTTTGCCTCGTTACCATATAGGCTCGCCGGCTGACGCTGTAGGTTATCGCCTGGTGATCACTGCGGGAGTACTTTTCACTGACTCTCCAATTCATGTGCTTCGTAAGCGAAGGACTGCAGAACGATTCACGACCGTCTCTGCGGATTGTGCTGACCGTGCCTTCATTGCCAAACCTTATATCCAGCTTCGCAAGAGCTTCCAGTAAGCTGTATCCACTTGCATTGGTAAGTTAAGTACCCCACTCCACGGCCCAAGCGTTGAAATCATCTCCGATGACTACCGGCTTTTGTCCGACCGGCGTGTCATCCAACATCCTGTTGTACGCTTCGTCCGTCCACCTTGGAGGTGCGCAACAGCTTCACACGAAGATTCCATTGATTTTAACAACCACGAAACCATCATCTGAGGTTTTGACCACTTCTTGGATAGAAGACGTGTATTGCCACTATCTGAGCTCTGTATGTCACCCGAATTGCTGTTTTCGGTGCAAACCCGATACAACTCTGCAATGATCGCAACATCACACTTCGTCTTTGATGTCGACTGCCAGAACAGTTGCTGTGCGGTGTCGCAATGATTTAGATTAATTTGCGTCATTGTTGGCCTGCCCTAGCCTTTTGGTAAGCCGGGCATTTAAAGCCTCCCGTCGTATGGTCGTTTCCATCCTCCGGCTTACACAGCATGTACCTGGGTTGCTTCGTGCAGTATCGAGCAACGTGCCCGTTTTCGCCGCATTTCCAGAACCTTTTGGATCTATCTGGACCCATGCAGTTTCTGGACTGGTGACCAAACTCCATGCACCGGCAACACCTCTCCATTTGCTTGTTGACTTGGAGAGCCAGTCGCAGCGAGCACACCGACGATCCGACCTTGATCTTACCTGTTTCCACCAGCTTGTTGGCCATTTCTGCTGGCAGTCGGATTGCTGCCGTCTGGGTGCCTCCAAACGCTTGCTTTGTTTAGATTGTCACCGGTTCTTCCAGCTTGCACTGCACAGTCAATGCATTACTCAGCTCTTCTTCAGTCGTAATTTTTATCTGTCTGTCTGGTTACTTCGTGGAGGGTCTTGGCCATTTGGCTACAATACAACCATTTAGCGTCTACTCCTATCCACAACCATTTTGCTCTCACCTTACTTGGTTGAGCCACTTAGCTCCTACCCTCAACGCCATCGAATTGAGCAGTCCCCGACATCGGATCTACCCTTCTCCGATAGAGGATTACCCGCCTATGGATCCCAAAAGCAAACAACGTTGAGCCATTTAGTTATCAAATACTGACGTAATCGACTCGAGTAATCGTGACTGTGAAACTACCATACAACATCACCCGTGATGGACAACCCGCTACTCCACTCAACCACTCGCTTCTTCTTTCTCCCGCCATTTTCGCTGCAGAGCCGACATGATTTACATTATGGTTCTGTTGATCGCATTCCAAACACTTTCACCTCGCTTCGCATTGGACCAAATCGTGGGCACTCAAAGACCACGTGCTCTGGTGTCACTTCAATGTCTGCGCACTCCGGACAAAAGGGTGGCGCTGCGTGTCCGCAAATATTGCATGAAGCAACAAAGGCCAGACAAAAACTGCGTAAGGTAGAAATTTACCTCTCCGTGCTTCCTTTTCATCCAGATCGGCAAATTCGGTACGACCAGGTGCGTCCATCGACCGTTCCCCACCGTGTCTCATTCTCGTTGCCATTTAGTCATCGACTTCACTCTCACCAGCTTTCGAACTCCTCTGATATTTCTCCCCTGATAACATTCACTGTCCTCCGCGAGAGTGATGCCAATCGTGATCATTTCGACAATTAAGGATACTGCTTCCGTTGAAATAGTTCGGTACGGCCATGAGCCTGAACGTACTGTTCAACTTCGCCCGGTTTCGCTTGGTTTCCAGCGCTGCGACTGGACCTCCGTACCTTAGTATTGATGATGATACACTAGCCAGTAGACGCCACTTACTACTTATTCTGGCAACCGTATTGATGGCCTTCCCGCCTTCCCGAAGGTATAATCTACGTGGCTGTTGTAATTTAGCCGGTCGTCGACCATCACACCCAAATACTTTAGCACGTGCTTCGAGCCTGGCAAGCCCTCCGTTGACGATTTTTGCTCACTGTCCCGCTTTGCAGTTGCTGACCTTTAGCAGCTCCGTTTTGTGGTGGGCTATTTGCAACTTCGTCCCCTGCATCCAACTTCCAATGAAGCCGATTGCTTCGGTCGCCAGCATTTCCACTTCTTCCAGTGTTTCGCCTTTCCTATGTCATCTGCAAAGCCAACGATCACTACGCCTTTTGGAAGCTCAGCAGCGTCAGCACACCGTTATACATCCCGTTCCAAAGTGTTAGGCCAAGGATGGAACCTTGTGGTACTTCCGCCGTGATGTTCACCGATTTCCGCCCCATGGAGGTCTCGTAGATCAGCACCCGGTTCGGAAACTAACTCTTCAGAATTCTACACAGGTAATCAGAGACCCTCGTTCTGAGCAGCGACTCGGCAATAGCCTTCCAGCTGGCACTATTGAAGGCGTTCTTAACGTCGATCGTTACAACAGCGCAATATCGATTGCCGCTCCGCTTCTGTTTGGACGCTTTTACGGCAGTATCGACCACTGTCCGAATAGCATCCACCGTAGACTTCCCTTTCCGGAAACCGAATTGCATCCTCGAGAACCCGAGCTCGCTCTCGGTAAATTTCGTCAGCCTATTGAGGATGATCCTCTCCAGGAGTTTCCTGAGCGTATCCAACAGGCATATTGGCATATACGATGCTGGATCCTCCGGAAGGCTTTCTTGGCTTCGGCTGAAACACTAATTTCTGTATTTTCCACCTGTTCGGGAAATGTCCTTCCTCTAGACATTTCTGAAGCACATTCAGTCCGTGTGCCTTGTTCACCTTAAGCTCTTTCGCCACTGCCACGAGCTCAAGGTCGTCAACAAAGAGATCCTTGTCGCCGAACTTCGTCTTCCACTTCCATTCGCAACTATTTGTCCTTCGTATTGCGACAGGATCGACAGGTCGATGCTATACCGGATCGCCAGATGGTATAGGCCAGCTTTGCCAAGGTTTCTAGCAGATTGCACCCTCTAGCGTTTATAAATCTGCTGCCCCACTCCACAGCCCAAGGATTGAAGTCTCCTTCGATGACGACCGGCCTTCATCCGATGTGCTTTTCAGTCAATGCATTCAGCATCTGGTGGAATTGCTCCATGGTTCACTTTGGGTATGCATAGCAGCTGCATAGAAAAATCCCGTTGATTTTGACGATCAGGAATCCTTCGCATGAAGTGGACACTACTTCCTGGATGGGAACACTACCCATCACTTGTATCGCGGCAGGATAACTTTTGCATATGCAGAATCTCGTCCAAAATATGGCGTGTGCGCTCAGTATTGATCTCTGTGGCATCTGCTAGCTCACGTACCTTCACTGTCCGGTCAGTCAACTTATTTGACATTGTCCTCTGTAACCACATCGGAGGGCTTGCCGCTGGGGTATATCGGTAGTGGAGTTGTAACCACCACCATACTCTCGAAACCAATATTTTGCGGTGTAATCTGACGGTACATTTTCCCCATAATACTTATTCGTTTGTTCCCTTCGCCGTTTTGCCTCTCGAAATATATTGTTTTATGAGGGAACGAAAATCGTGTTTATCCATATTCAACATGATGCCAAACACGTCAACAACAATCAGCTGTCAAAACAAAATTTGGCGGGTATGCCTAAACATGTACGGGCTAAGAGGCATCGCATTTTGGCGGTTAAGGAGGTTGCTTTTCACCCCACTGAGTATTAGCCCACTTGCTATGCGCCACGTTAGCATACAAGGAACTATTAGCAGATAAATGATTTCAAATATCTGCTTTTAACCATACGCTTCATCCAAAACCCGTCTTTTTCAGGACAACCAAGTTGATTGTCCAAGTGAAAGAGTTTGTTCGATTGGAATTTTTCTAGAATATTATTGACAGCCAGCTGGGAAGGCGCAACGACGAGGTGTTGAATGAACTGCTCTTCCGGTGTGAGCCAGCGGTGGCTAAGTAGCCAAAAAACCAAATCCAGCTATTGAGGGACAACGACGCGGAGTTGCATGAACTACTTCAACGGATGACCAAGAAGAAGGCTTAAATTCCAGCTCCCCATATATAATCCGCCCTTTTCAGGACGGCCAATCCGTTTCTCCCAGCTAAACATTTCGTTTGATTGGAATTGCTCTTTATCTCATTTAACCGTTCCATATTCTCGTGAGTTGGTATCTAGTAGTGGCTAGGTAATAGTATCAGTTTTTCCTTTATCCATCGCATACCTCAAATCATGTGTACAATTACACAACTCGGAAAATTAATCGGCACCTAAATTATTCCAAAGGTCAAATAGCGTTATCTTGCAAACTTTCGGCAAGGGTAGCATGCCAAATGGAAATTTCAAACAATGGCAACCATCACGAAAAATTGAATCACAAAATGCTAATAACTTAATCATAGGTTTTCTATGTACCAATCAGTTGAAAATATTCGTGACGGTCAATTCCGTAATCGAGATTACCATTAATTGTTTACCTTGAATTTCAAAACAGGGCCCTAATAATATATAACGCAATAAGGATAATTTCCTCAGCTGGACCATTGCATCATCATCACACCAAAACATCTGTGGCATCATACCAACGCTCAATCCAAACGGCCCTTTTCTGAGCCACCAAATGATTTCGAAAGAGATAGAATTTTCCAACAGACTTTCTTACTTGTGTCAATCATAAAAAACCACGTAGACTGTTCTGGGGGGAATGGTGACCAAAGTCTACGCTCCCAAAAGAAGAAATAAAAAATTTAAAAAAAAAAAATTGTGGAGAAAAGTCTACAAGGGGGGTCTGAGATTTTCAAAAATGAGTCTACGTGGTTTATGGACAGCCTTATACGGTCAATTTAAGCAGCAAAATGTCAAATTTTTTGCAACAAAAGTTGACTTGTCTAACATATTGAACAAATTATTGCATCAAACGATATAACGTAGTCTAAGTATGGTCATGTCTTGTACACAACCCCACGGATTCTTTTTTTGAAGTTATATCCAAAAAACTAACAGCCTGTATTGCATTTTCATATCTAACCTCCAAGCCGTATTGTCTGGTTGTTTCTTTACAACTTGTTTCCAGGAAATCTACAAAGCTTCATAAGAATCTAATAACGAATTCGTTTTTTATCCAGTTTCAAACTCGATCGGGTATCAAGATTGAGTCGACATGTGTGTTGAACGTCGGAATGTTTGTTTTTATTTATAACTCGTATCAGGTAGCGGTTCGCACTGACGATTAGATCGGGTATCGCTCAATCTGTATGATAATAAATAAAGTTCCTCCCTATCGAATTCAAATTAGACTTTTGGTAATATAGCATGTAAAGCACGTTTGAAAACTTCAACGCATATTTTCTCAAAATGACCATAGGTCTCCCTAGTAGCATTGCCAAAACCAACCAGCATTTTAAGTTTTATTGATTTTGTATGAAAGCCACTAGAAATCGATTTGGTTTTACTATGGTAGTAAGAGGTGCCAATAGGTATAAAAATTTTGCCAGGTTTATGAGAACCTACACAGCTTCTTTACAACGATCTTAAAACCATGTCTTCTGAAATTCCTTTTACTCCTATCAAAGGTTGTATGTTGACTTTATGAACTAGTAAAATGCTGTTTTGAAATGCCGACTCAGGACTCATTCGAATTATCTTATTATGGTCAATTGAAACGCATTTTAAACCCATTTCGCCTCCAATAAATGCATTAAACGGCAAATTGGCATTGCTGAAATTCACCAAATGGCCAAATAGTTTTATAGTAGCCATTGCGAAGATAATTTGGCTTTTTGGCATAACTGTGATTTCTTCCAATCGCCATATTGAAATATATGATGTAATTGAAATGTGGGAGAATAAATTCCAAATTTTAAATGTAATACATATGAACTGTAGATCAGAGATTGATTTTGGCGGTCTTTTAGATAATCTTATTGAATGCCATCAATTTTCAGGAAATTCATGATTAATGTATCAAATATATTTGTTTAAATTTAGTTTTTGTTGATGTTTACTTGCATAATCTCCGTGGCGCATTTATTTTCGGCTCTTATCGTGCCAATATTCACCATACAATTAAATGCGCATATGATTTGGAGCATGATACGGTGTAAAAAAACAAAGTTTGTTTTGGATATTTTGCTACCAAACAACATTTTCCGCAACAGTAGAACTTTTTTTTTCGATATTATTTACTGTTAAATGAATCAGAAGAGCAGAGAATCGAATAAAGCAGAACAACAAAAACCAACCACGATATCACAGTGAAGTTTGACAGCTATGGTCATTTGGCCCTATGCTGGTTTTGGTGGCAGCCTTTAGCTTTTATGAAGGTTCTCAAGTGGTCATAATATCTTTCACTAGAACATTTTCAAAATCTTTATGGTCTTGCAAAGGTTTTATTAAACTGTGTTCACAACCGTCTATAGAGTGGCCATTTTGTACACATTCTGGCTTTAAAGATGCATAGAGGAGGTGTTGGTGGACAAAACAGGTTTGAATTTAGTTTTATCAACAAAGCCGGGAGGAGTGCTATACGGCTGGAATAAAACTAAAATTGTTACTTGGGCTGATATGCAAATAGGGGCCGAGTAAAACTGTGGGAAATTGTTCTTCAGTATGTAAACTACAAGTCAGAAAAACGTCTCTAAGAGAGTTTGGAACATACTATGACTTCTTTAGCATAAGTAAAAAAACGATTGTCCAACTAATCCATCCCCATTCCATTCTATTTCTCCCAGAAACTTCAGATCTTCAAATCGCGTCGAAGCTCCGAATCCTACCATTCGCGCCGAAGTCGGATGAAGTTCCGTGCATGCCAGATCGCCGTCAATGCCGTTCTCTTGATTGGACTTGCCATCGGTCTGGCATCGTATTTGAGCAAGAACCCACCGATCACATACGTCAATCAAACCACCATTGCCCGAACGATCAATAATAGACTACCGCCCATGGAAACGACACTTGCACCGGTCAAGGTGGACCGCAACCCTGCCCCCGGGGTGTGTCTACCGGTGATCGTCAAGTTCTGTCAGCAACACAAAGTCCCCTACAACTATACCGTGTTTCCCAACTATATTGGACACTTTGGCCAACCGGAAGCTCAAATGGTAAGTACTCAGTTGCCCCTCGAAATGTCCCACTGCCCCGAGGGGGAACACAGCTTCAACCTGTCACTTACTGGTTGCGTTTGTGATTGCTTGCTTCACGTTCACTCTGACTCACCAAGAGCGATGATTTCCAGGAAATTGATCTCTTTGAGGCGCTGGTCGATGTTCAATGCTACGAGCTTGTTCCACTGTTCTTATGTTCCCTGTTTGTGCCTAAATGCGGTGTCACTGGGTCAACGGTGACACCGTGTAAGAGTTTGTGTACTGGTAAGTGCGAAGATCGAATTTGAACAATTAAATTGAATTGTAACGTTGGCCGCTATTCCCAGAAACTATGCGCCGGTGTAGCTTCTTTTTCGATGTTTTCGGATTGGAGCTGCCGGATTATTTGAGGTGTAGTCTATTCAACGATGCGGTTTCCGACCAAGAGGAATGCGTTGGGATGGCTGAGTTTAAAGAGGCTCAACTACGTGCGAGGAGACCTATTAGTTGTTCGGGATTTTTGTGCGATAAGAGACGGTGCATACCGAATGATTGGCGATGTGACGGTCACGTGGACTGTCAGGATCAGACAGATGAGTCACACTGTGATGTTTGCGGAGATAACGCCATTCACTGTGGAGAAGGACGCTGTATGAGCCAAAAGCATGTGTGTGATGGTGTAGTGGATTGTCCGTTCGGACAAGATGAGAGAAATTGCAGTAAGTTTGGGGATTCTGGATTGAGTGGTAAGAATTTGTTGAATCTTTAAGATTCATGTTTCTTGCAGTTCGACTAAGTGAAAGAAATGGAGACTTGGGTCGAGGAACGCTGGAGGTGTACAAAGCTAATCTGAAACAGTGGGCACCAGCTTGTGTGAAAAATTGGGATCCGGCTACTTCGCCGACTTTGATTTGCTCAATGCTTGGATACAGTTCGGTGAACTCAAGTCGCACTACAATGCGTGGATCCAACCGAACACTCGTTGGAACTAAGGATGCTTCGTCATTATGGCGAATGTATCAGAAAAAGAGTACTACCATGCTCAAAGAGTTCAACAACTGCGATGTAAACTCAAGATACCCGGTAGCCGAGTTGACATGCTCTAATTTCGGTAGGTATTTTACGTACGGATGATGGTATGCAAGATAACCTGTTTTATTGTCTAATACAGCCTGTGGTAAAGTCCCGAACAAGAAACATCGCAAGCCTCAAACGCGAATAGTGGGTGGATCTACATCTAAGCCGGGAGATTGGCCTTTCATTGCCGCCATACTTGGTGGACCGGAAGAAATCTTCTACTGTGCTGGCGTCCTGATTGCCGATCAATGGGTTTTGACAGCATCGCATTGCATCGGAAAGTAAGTGCCGTTAATCTTCACCGTCAAAGCGAGAAAATATAAATGAATTGTAACCATTCCATCTCCAGTCACACCACGAGAAGTATCAGCGATTGGACAATTCAGCTCGGTATCACCAGACGCCATTCACATTCATATTACGGTCAGAAGGTGAAGGTTAAGGCAGTGATTCCGCATCCCCAGTATAATCTGCTCATCCCACATGACAACGATATCGCCCTGTTCCAGGTATTGTGCCGCAAGTCATGACCAAAAATTTCTCTTTTATAAATGTTTACCATCATTCAAAGCTTATGGGCTCACTCTTCATTCTTTATTTCTTTCTTTCTTTCGTTCTATATCGCTTCCCACTACAGCTCGCCACTCGGGTTGCCTTCCACGAGCATTTGCTGCCGGTATGTCTTCCACCACCGCACATCCGCGAAATGGTGCCTGGAACCAACTGCACAGTTGTAGGCTGGGGCAAGCGAGAAGACAGCTGTAAGTATTCATCATCTCCATTGTACCACACAGAGCATTCTACGATACGTTTGTGATCAGCTGATTTTTCAATTTATGAATGAAATATGATGGGAGGCACTATTCTGTGATTTTGTCGCCCACCGTGTCTAGCTGGTATGCCAGGCAACCGGGAGTCCTTCGCTTTTGTCTACATGTTAAGGTGCGCATTAATTGGATTCATAACAATCTACCATTATTGAAGCTTTTGCTGGCACAAAGTTCAGAAAATACAGGGATTTCCTTTTTGAAAAGCAATTAACATAATATCTGCGGCGAAGCAAAAGTATAGGTTCAAAATGGCACACTCGTTATAATTGTGTACCATCAAAATTTCAAATCAGGAAGACATCTTGTCTAATGATGTAAATTTATTCATCCTGTCAATCTGCACCTTAAGGATGTACCCTAGGAAGCTGTGATTTTCTTGGCGATTGGTCTGTTATTGTTGTTATTAGGTGTTCGCATTTTGCTTCAAACCGAGATTTACTCGCTTGTCAAATCTATTTTCGTGCATTGCGCTTTTCTGTGAAAACTCACCAGAGCTCATAGAAATGTCAGACTTGATCAGAATGCTTGATTTTTTTTAAATTCAATCATGCTTAGCCTACTATTTACTTGTATCTTCTTTCTATTTCATTCAGCAGGACTTGTTTTACTTCGGATTCAATCGTTAATATTACAGTTTCAGATCGAGCATTCTTGATAAGAACAAATAATTAAATTCATGTCTGATATATGTTCTTTTTGAATGAAATAGATTATTTTTGTTTGTCTACCATTTGCGAAATAAAACAAAACAAAACAAAACAATATCAAAGAATCTAGTACCAAAAAGTGCAAGAATGTATTGCAAGGTGTACTTTGGACCAAAGGGTTCTACAACAGTGAAGGAATTTCAAATAGCTAGTGTCATATTGATTGTTGCAATAACTACCATGAAATACTATGCATTAGCCGCAAATTCACTTTTAAACACGTAATCAGAAAACAAAATACTCTAAATAAACACACTGCCGTATGTCAACAACAAGTTGACAAGGTATGACAGAAATTATTTGATATGTTCGTTTTTCCCTATAATCAATCCGTTAAATGCGTTTTTTCCTTTATTCATAGCATCAAAAAGCATAATTGAATTGCCAAATATACAAATTACTGCAGATAACCTACTCCAAAACAAAGATGGTAGAATTTTTAAATTTTTATTTCAATCTATTATTGAACAATATATTTCAAAATATTACAACAATTGCATTCACTGACGATCAAAATTATTTTTTGGAAACATTTCCATTACATGAATAAGGCTTTATTTATAAATTATAGTATTAAAGTAGATTGAAGTATTGACAAACATTATATTTGATATATTCTTTAGCGATTGTCGTTTTAAAGTTCATTAAATTACATGTGTGGTCATGTTTTATGTAATGGTGTTCATTTAACCCCGCATCCTCACTGTTCCCCTACCTCCACCAACCCATTTTTAAATGGACAACGTTGTTACAGCCTAAATATGACGTAGTTATTTTTATCGTCCATTTAAAAAACATGAAAACCCCTCATTTTGCGTCTATGCGGAATGTTGACTCCATTTTGTTTCTGCTATTTTATATTCAGTTGTCAAAATGGCTTTGAAGCAAGAGATGTAGCGTATCGATATTATGCCTACGCGCAAATTATGCCTACGCGAACTTGGTAAAATCATTTAATATTGCCAAATCAACCGTGAGGAATGTTATAAAAGTGTTCGAAGAACGTCTGACCACTGCCAGAAAGCCGGAATCAAGAGGAAACTGAAACCAGGAAGCCGCAGCGACCGAAAGAATACTGGGCAGCATTTTTGAACGCAATCCCAACCTTTCCATCAGAAATATCGGGAAAAGAGGTCCCACACAACAGTGCTAAGAGCAAAGAAACGAGCCGGACTATCAACATATAAAGTTACAGTGACACCAACTCGAGACTAGTAGCAAAACACAACAGCCAACAGCCAGGTCAAAAAATTTATACGGCTACCAGCTTCAAGATAAGTTTGAGTTCCCGAAAAAATATTTGCTTTGGTAGGCGATTTGCGCCTGTGGGCTAAAATGCGAAAGTTTCGTGACACCTGGCACTGTCAACCAAGATATTTATGTAAGGGAATGCTTGCAAAAACGCGTATCGCCTTTTTTGGAGAAACATAGTTGTTCCGTGCTTTTTGGCCAGACCTAGCTTCTTGCGACTACGGAAAAATGGCTCAGAGTAATAAACCGCAAATAGTGTGCAAATCAAACTAGCTGGAACTGCACCCAATTGAAAAATATTGGGCAATCGTAAAAATAAATCTTAAGAATACTTAAAAAACAATTGAAAGTGAAAAACAGTTCCAGGCAAATTGGCGTCCAGCATCACATAAGGTGGATATAACAGCGGGATAAAAGATGATGGAAGGCATGAAACGTAAAGCCCAGCTGATAGCATTTGGGAAATCGGGAGCCTATTCAAATATTGACAGCAATATTTCATCAAACGAAAAAAAAAAAAAATTCTGGAAAGTTTTCTTTCCAATCAAATCTCTCAAAGGAGGTTTTCATCTCACCAAAGAATTGTAATACCTTCATGAATTTGTGTGATGAATTTGGTGTTTACTATATTTTAATATGGTGTCATGAGCAATGAACATCATTACTTTTTGATTTTATTTCTGTATAGACTGCTTCCTCGGTTCGTCAGTGCTTGCCGCTTGAATTTCAGGAAAGCTCTCTTTTGATCGTCTGCAAAGCTTTGCTAAAATTCTGGGAAGTTTCCTCCTGAACTTTAGGCAAGTTTCCCAATGAGCTTCTTGGCAGTCACTCCCAGTTTTTTTTTAATACACATCTAACAATCCTTCATTACCTTCCAGAAAAATTTGATAAGTTTTTTTTCCTTCATCTAATTACCTTCTTACCTTCAGAAAAGCCTCGTTTTGGAATTCTAGAATGTTCGATTTTGAAATTCCTTCTTGAGCTCTCGTTTGGTAAGTTTCTTCCTCGAATTCGGATAAGTTCTTTCCTGAGCTTATTCTTTTGAAACCTTCTGATAAGTGCCATTCTGAACTCCGAGGAAAATTGTATTGAAACTTTGGAAAAGTATTCAGCAGAATTTCTAGGAAATCTCCCTTAAAATTGTTGTTTGTTTTTTCCTGAACTTCTGAGAAGTCCTCTTTAAACTTTTGGGATGCTTTCTCCTGAACTTGCGGCAAATAGTTTCTGAACCTCTGAGAAATTCTTGCTCAAACTACTAGAAAGTAGTAAAATGAATCTATGAGTTTTGACAGGGGATCGCTGCTCATTTGAATCGGTCGTTTTGCATTCATGATCAATAGTGAAGATTGAGTTTCATGTCAGTTTGTCGGTGATGAAACTAGCAATTTGAAATTGGTTCACTGTTGTAGAACCCCTAGTTCCAAAGTACCTTGCACCTTGCAAAACACTCTTGCACTTTTCGGTACATTTCTATACTAGTAACTTTTGTCACTGTTTTTGTTTTTTCTATTAGGATTTCAGGAGTGAAGTTTTCTGATCGTTGTTTGTTTTGTTTGTGATTTTTAGTCTCAAAAAACGTGAATTGGTGATTAGCCTAACCTAGAGTTCATATGGAGAAATGACTCCATCCCGTTTCGCCTTAAGAAATTGGAATGTGAACAAAGGGCAGCTGTGCCGTTTTCAAGAAACTCGCAGGTTCACACGAAACTTCGCAAAGCCTTTGTGCCTCGAGCCGACATTTGTTGGGATAAGGCTGGAGGTATCTTAATTAATACATAAACTTGAAGTGATTAAAATGTGGAAGCATCACTACGATGAACACCTGAAAGGCGCACAGTCGGATCATCAGGATAGTATGAGGAATGGCTTCGTCGGTAATGCGGAGGAGAGAGGATTCCATTTTCCATGATTAAGGAAGTTGAGGATGCCATCAAACAGTTTAAGAGCAACAAGGCAGCTGGAAAGGCTGGTATCTGATCGGTGCTTGTAAAACTTGGCTCGCATAAGCTTGCGACTCGTCAACTGATAGGTGCTAAACATCAACTAAAGGAGTGAAAACAGGGAGTTCAAAGTTGGAATGTGAGACCCACTGAGCATATAATATTCTCTCCCGGGACTTACAAAGTACTTGCCTATAGATATCAGGAAGGAATCAAGCCGTATACGATATACGAAGTTATCAAGTCGGTCTTATATACGGCCGATCGACAACAGATCAAATTTTTACGTTGCGGCAGATACTTAGAAGGTACCGCGGATTGTATCATATAAAGATTGGACTCGGAAAGAATGCGACACTTTGTTTTAGGTGTAACTTTTTATCGCGTGGGCAAAAATGAATGAAATTTTGGGTAATACTAGTTTAGAATGTTATGTTTATGTGTGCAAAATTATCGCGCTTCTGACTGATATATAATGAGTACAACCAAGAAATGAAATGACAAACTGAAATTTGTAAAATTTCGAGTGAAAAATGAGTTGAAGAAATTGCTGATGATACACGAGGTTTCAAAGATGGTGTTTGAATAAAAAGTTACTGGAAAAGAAACGTTTCAAATCGTATAAATACTCAAATGAAAAAAAAATGCCAAAAACAAATGGAGCGTTGGGTCTCGTGGCATGCAAAAATAATTGATAATTTCGCCAAAACAAAATGGAGTGGAAAATATCCAGGCATGAATCAATATGGCCAAAAACAAAAGGAGCGATATGTCTCACGGAAAAAAAATCAATGCAAAATTATCAATGCTTCTGACAACGGATGCTGGAAAGTGTGAGCTGTTTAGTGGAATACCTGTAACTTGAACATGAAAAGAAATATTAGTATTTTCCATTTATTTTATTGTTCGAAAATAAAGGGTAATTTTCACGAAAAATATGTCCGAATACACCGTGTCCAATATATTATCATACACTTTTTCCCTGCATATGGTGTCGTGCATCTACTCAACATGCTTCATGTATGTGTTGGTGTAGTTTTGCACTTTGTTCATACAAACGCTTTTAGGTTATGTCCGATTTTTTTCATTCGGTGTTTATCTATTACCAGCGATGAAGGAGTTTCGTGCTGTGGTGATAAAAAAGTTTTTGAAAGGTTGAGCGCCCGGGTGCTATTTTGTGTACCGAACCATTCGAAGGTACCGCAACAGCTGCTTGTTGGATGACCGGACTGCACGAGTTCTTAAAGTGGTCAGGGAACGGATTAGACGAAAATCACAGCGCTCTGTATGTTAAATGGCCGCAGATCTGAATGTTTCGAGATCGTCAATGCACAATATACTGCAAAATGACCTCGGATTCCAAGCTTTCAAGAAACGCAAGGTTCACGGAGTTTCGGAACCTTCCAAGCAAAAACGACTCGAAAGAGCAAGGCTACTTGTGTCGCGGCACTGTGAGGAAGAATTTATCTTTTCCGACGAAAAGTTATTCGTCTTACAACAATCCCACAATGTCCAGAACGACAGATTGTGGGCTCTCTCTTCGAGAACTGATCCAGACAGTGATAGGAATATTCCACGGTTCCAAAGTTCTGCGTCAGTGATGGTTTGGGGAGGAATTTGCAAGCGAGGCAAATTACCACTGGTTTTCATCGAAAAAGGCGTTAAAGTGAATGCCGTATATTATAAAACGGAAGTTTTGAACAAAGTTGTCAAGCCATATGTACAAGAGGTGTTTGGAGATGATCACTATGTGTTTCAGCAGGACGGAGCGCCATCGCATACTGCAAGTCTCGTTCAGAGCTGGTACCGAGAAAATTTGACCGACTTTTTGACCGACAAATCTGGATTATCGATTTGAAATAAATACGAAAATAAAATAAATAAATAATACACTGTGTAAACAGTCCCCGCTCGTGTGCCCCAGGAGTACTCAGGCTCATAAATGTAGCATTATGTTCATTGTTACGCATCTAACCAAGAATTTGATGGTTCTCTAGCCAATTCCCGCCTAAAATATTATAAGGTCGAAAAGATAAAACGCAGGATTTTAGTTAAAACCACCGTTTAAGGTCTGTATCCACAAAAGTCCAGACAACTCAAAACATGAATAAAACATAATTTTCGTATTAAATTTCCGTCGTAGTTGTTTATTTCTGATTCATGGGATGTGTTTTAACAATTCGTGAAGACAAAAAATAGTTATTCGGTATTTGCAAAAAATTTTCGAACTTTCCGCTTAACTCCGTCCATTAGGGTTTGTACAGACTCTTCAGAAATCGTAGAAGCCGTCTTTGTCCAAATTTGCTGGAAGTGTTTGATGTCTTTGATTCGTTGCTTCTTTCCAGAAAGCTTCCGCTTCATCAGAGCCCCCCCACCAACCCCCCTCTCGATTGGTCGTAGCTCTGGGCAATTTGGCGGGTTTGAGGTTTTTGGTACAATGTTCACTTGACTTGCTTGGTACCACTCCATCACAGTTTTGCATAGGGGCATGATGCCAAATCAGGCCAGAACAAAGGTTTGTCTTTGTGACTTTCGATGAAGGGTAGCAATCGCTTCTGCAGACACTCTTTCTTATAGATCTCCTTGTTGATTGTGCCTGTAGTGACAAAAGATTTACTCTTTTTGCCACACGTGCAAATTGCTTGCCACACAAGATATTTTTTTGGGAAATGTCGATGCCTTCTTCCTTCTGAAATGCTCAGGTGTAGCATTTCTGGCCATAGCAGAATGGAAAGCCAGCCCTGGAAGCTGCTTGAAATCTTCCAGGACATAAGTTTTATCGTCCATAACAACGCATGAAAACTTTGTCAAATATTCGCAGTACAAACGTCGAGCCCGTGATTTTGCTGCCAAGTTCTGTTTGTCGTTGCGATTTGGAACTGTTTTTATACGACTTAAGTCCCAAACGTTGTTTTGATTTTCGGACAAAACCAGGCGACATCCAGATTTGGGTTTTTCGTTAGTATCCTTTTCACCTTTCGGTCCATGACAGGATCAGCGCGTCCAATGTTTTTTTTACTTCTCGGTTTCCTCTCCGCCGTCAAATGTTCCGAAAATGATTTGAGCACATCGTGAACAGTGGATTTAGGCAAATCCAATGTTTTTGCAAGGTCCCGTACTGACAAGTCAGAATTTGCCGTACGCCCGTACAAAATTTGCTCGCGCACTTGTTTTTCTTTCGTCGCCATCTTGAATACTAAGCATGAAATGAAAACATCAATCATAGTCTTTTTCATCATAGACTCACAGCGAAATTTTTCATTCTCACGTGCAATATTTCAAAAGTTACAATGGTTTGAAGGTGCCCGGGTTAATGTGGATACAGATCTTATATTAGTTTGAAACAACCATAGATTGTATTGTATTGAGATAATATCTTTAGGCAGAAACAACCAACATGCCTGTTTTTTTTTCAAAACAAAATCGTTGGTTCAAAACAACAAAACAGATTTTTTAAACATCCAGTTTGTTATTTTAAACTGGACAGTTTTCTCCGTATTCTCACACTATTGCAATAGTAATTCTTGCATATAAATTTCAATTACGGAACAACTTAGAAAAAAGATACATTCACATGTGGCGCTCGATTTGTTTTCAAACAGAAGTGATGGGGCTACTCATAGTCTGCTTTCATATCTACATTGTTATGACGCTTTTGAACTCAACAAAAGTACTACTTTATATTGAAATTTCTGATGGGTTGGATTTATGTTTTCGATACAACGAAAATGAGTGGTTGTAATGATCAGTAATGTTCTACAGTTCTTGACATATATTACATATGTAACATATATAACTATCAGCGAATAAAATTCTCCATTCCTTGTCCACACAAAATTAATTACGGGACACACATGTTTAAATTTTCATGTTGTGGAAAAATAATATTTTAGAATAACATCTGAATTACAACCACTGGAAAATACCACCACCGCACTTTTCATCTTTACCGGAGGCTGTGATTCCGGATCTCCGACTTTCAGTTTTCAAATGTAAACGATACCGGCCCGTTGGGCGGCTAGAAAAATAAGAATCCTTTTCCAGGACTGTCCCGCACGTGGGAATAACCGGCGGAGATGCAGACAGACGACACCGGTTGCAATGAACGTCCACCACAAAAAGACGTTCCTTCCTTTCTTGGAAGCTCAACCCACACTGGTCAGGTTTATGCTGCTGTGCTGCCAATGGACCCGCGTTACACAGCCTTTCATCTCTGTTTGCTTTTATTTTTCGAACCGATAGGAAAGTAACAGTCGAACTTGTGCTGAAACGAAACCCCAAACGGATTGAATAGTAGATGCTGCCAGAAATCCAATTTCCGGCTGTACATACTCATTCTATTCCGATCTATTGGCATTGTCACATTGACTCTACTTCATACATCACACGGCGTTTCCGTTAAATCCAAAAATTGTTGCAAAGTTATTCACAGTCTTTAGTGAAGGTTTTACACAAAGCGAAAAGCGTGCGTCATTTGATTCGAGCGAATGCTTCATTAAAGTTGCGGGAAAATAACCAAATATGGGTTCCTCTTATTTCCTTTTAAGGGATATTTTCTTTTGATACTGCTACTAATACCGATGTCAGGAAAAGGGTTAAACGCCATTAGCTCTGATTGGGAGGGATATAACTCACTGTGCTCGGGATGAGAACGATGCAGATTATTTGTGTGGAGAGGTCTTTTAAGTAAATTAACTTTGTTTCCATAACAATCCTGTCGTATTGGTAGTGAATCAAATCTCAATATCACAAATGGCTTGAGAGATTTGTTTAATTTTGTGTGAGAAATTATGTTTCATTCCATTTCATTTATGTACAACCTGTGTAATCTGTCACCAGATAAATAATGCCATCAAATACGATATTGATTCTCCCAACCAGCTCTCCCCAACGGAGTTACCTATGAACCTGCTTTGAACGAAGTCAACGTACCGATACTGAGTCGTGACCTCTGCATCGAATGGCTGGAGAATCTGAACGTAACGGAGGAATGATCTGCGCCGGCTACCAGGATGGAGGGCGAGATGCATGCCAGGTAATTGAAAATTAAAATCCTTTTGTCAACGAACAGTGCAGCAAAAAAAAGTCGCATATAACTGAAACTAACGTTAATCTCAATTTAAAGGGTGACTCTGGTGGGCCGCTGCTGTGTCCGTATCCGAACGAGAAGGATCGCTGGTTCGTTGGTGGTATCGTTTCGTGGGGTGTTCGCTGTGCTTCACCCAAACTGCCCGGGGTGTATGCCAACGTACCGAAATTCATCCCTTGGATATTGGCGCAGATCAACAACCACTCGGTGCTGCAGACAGATACAATTGGTCGATAATTGGGAATCATTTGATGGTATCGATTTTCGGTTTACGCCACGGAATGAGTAGAAAAGGGAACCACCGGTGGACAACGAATGAATGATGAGTTATGGCCCGATAAACATCCCGTCTGACGGGACAGGCCTTCGAACAACGTACAGGTGATACAATCAGCTCGAATGCGTGCACGTTATATCTCGTGGTAATCAATTACGCTAGCCCCGTATCAATATATAGTTAGAGATGTATTATAAAAATAAGGAGCTCCGATTGATAAACATATCGATTACGGGGTAGATACAAGGGCGAGGGTTTATTTATTGAAGCGAATGCGAATGGAACTGAGGACAATAATACCAACTTCAACAATTTGGATGAATATTTTTAAACACAAAAGAAAAAGGTTTTCAAAAATGCCATCATTCATCATCTTAAAATACATTTGAAAATATCTGAAAACAGAAATCACACGTAGGCGGTACACCGAGTTTGAGCTGGTTAATAATTTTCAGCCTCAGCTAGCGATAATAGTAGTGACGGGAAGTTCAACCTTGATTTTTTCATCCTTTTTCCATGCATGCTTATTGCTTACTGAAATCCCGGAAGTCAGAACAAAAAACACTCTTGATAGAGCACGACAGATTAAATGAAAGCAGCCGGTAGCGGTCGAAGAAAAAAATGGTGCTGTGGAAGAATCATCATTTTCTAAACACCACCTCCGTAAATGTTCTGTTTGCTATACCACCCACTTGAGGAATCGAGGGGAAAACGAAAGCGGTACGTCTTTTGATGTGGTCGTGATAGAACAAAGCATCGAGTGAACACGATTTCCAATCAAGAAAAGTAGACGGATCTATTAATCTTTTCACTTGGCTTTTGCACACACGGAAAAAGTCATTTACCCGGCGCCTATCCAATAAATAACCTCACTTTCCAGTGAAGTTGAGTACAATTCTTTAAAGAAGTACGTCATCGAAATAAACTGGATAATTTTTTTAATAAAAGTACTCAGCGTTGGGTAAATAATTCTACTCGTGCATGTGACTGGGCGATGGTGACCATTGCTTAAAAATCTCATATTCAATTCTCATAATGCACCCTAACTGAAACAACATATTGTTCATCACGTATTGTTCCTAGCGAACATGAAGTAAACACAAATTTCCTACATAAATCTCTACCCTAGCAAAGGAAAATAACAAGCTTATATCATATAAGTAACAAATTCTGTTATCTCAGTTATCGTTTTGATTTCCACTGTTATCGCATAACAAATAAAGTTATCACCATTGGCAAGTTTTGTTATCATTTTGAACACACTATTTTTTATGAGTGTTATAAGTTGAATTGTAAAACTATAAATATTTCCAGCATATTTGAACAAAAAATTTTGCTTTTTATCAAAATATTTTTTTCATTTATTAGGATGAGAATTTTATTTCAAATTGATAACATAATTTCAAACTATTTCAATAAATTTGTTTACAATGCAGGATTTGTTATCAAGTTGTTCGCAGTGATAACAAAATAAGTTGTTATTATGATATTCAACGAGTATTTTTTGTTATTCATTCTGTTATTTTGGCTGTTAATTCAGCCCCAATGATAACATATTCAGTGATAAAAATGTGATAACCTGGGTTATCATTTAAGTATAATTCGTTGCTCGGGTAGTGCAAGGCGAATCAGCTTGTTTTGTGTTGCTTTACTTTCATCATTCATTCGTTCCAGAGAGCAGTGAATGTAATTAAGCGCAAACAACTCTCATTCAATTTCAACGTTCATCCGTGAAGAAGAAAGAACAGTCCTTCATTTAAAGAATCGATGAAGTGGGAACACCAACGTATTTTGCCTGCACGTATTTCCAGCCACTTCTCGAATCGATCCTGCAAAATACCTTTTCTCGATCTCGAACCACAAACTCTGTACCGATTTCAGCCATAGATCGTTTGCTACAGCTCCGCCTTTTGGCTTCCTTTGCCTTCGAGGAAGTTCCTTCGCCTTCAGCCATGTTTGGGCACATTTGAAAAAAAAAGAATATTTCGTGTGCAAAAAAAAATCACTCACGGACACGAAAATGAATGACTGGTTACCAGAACATTCAGTCAAGCAACCAAAATCTCTTGACGCTTGAATAGCCAGAGATGTGCTTTGCTGTTGTGTGAGTGAGTTCAAGTATTTCCAATCATGTTAACTTCTCCAACTTCAGCAATTCGGTTCAGATTGATTTATCCAAAAAGCAGGAGCTTCGCGGAATCCCCCGGCAGCATCGTACAAAGTTTGATTTCACTTCACTGACTCTTGACGCTTCACTGACGGATCATTGATAGAAGCGTCTGCAGCGTCTGAAATATTGTTAATTTCAAGCTCTTTGTTCCGTATACGTCGCTGAATTAGCAGCAATACACATAACGCTAGAATATGTTGACTCACTTACACTGGATCACTGCTTTATTATCAGGTATAGACTCAGTTCTATAAAAGCTTTCCGCATTGCTCGTATTTTCTTACCTATCCCTTCGTGTTATTTTATCATCACATTTGTTTAGGGACTTACAACAGGGTTCGATTCCGGGCAATGAGAAGGCGGACGTGCTTGCAAAGGTGGCCGACAAATCGCTCTTCAATAAAGTTTTCCTTTTTTTCTCCCGACAGTCATTAGGAGGCAGCATAAATGGAGTAAAGAAGATTTGGGTTGATGGCAACATTCTATCATCCCCAAGGTGTTAGATAAATCTTGGTTTAGGGAACGTTCATTAATTACGTACACGACTTTTCATAACCCCCTCCCCCCATGTCACGTTTTTGTATGGACCTTCAAATTTTTGTATTGATCGTCACGTTTTCCCAAACCCCTCCCCCTTACTGCGTGCAATTAATGAACCTTCCTTAGAGGGATAGATTTAGATTGACACATCATTTGTGTGATGTGTCGCCTCAATTCTCATTTATACCGAAAGCGACAGTTAATCTCTGTGAATGTGAATTAGGTTATCTGGAGCACCTTACCTTACCAATCAAACTAAGGTCGGGGTGGCCTCTGCTGAGTACAGAAATTGTTTCTATTTCGATAGGTCCATGGCTGCACTTCACCAGCCTCGCAGTCTACGAAGAGTCCGCAGGTCACCTTCTACTTGATCGATCCACCTTGCTCGTTGCCCGCCTTTTTCATGATCCCCGTCGCATCGTGATCGAGAATCATTTTAACTGGGCTATCATCCAACAGTCTTGCGACATACCCAGCCTACCGTAGTCGACCGATTTTAGCGATGTAAATAATGGGAGGTTCTCCCAGCAACTGATACAATTCGTGGTTCATTCGCCTCCTGTACGTTCCGTCTTACCCATCTGTATTCTACCGTAGATCGTACGCAACATCTTTCTTCAATGATACCGAGGGTGCGTTGATTCTTCACGAGCTATGTCCACGTTTCCTGGCCGTAGAGAATTTCCGGTTTTATTGATGTTTTGTAGATGGTCAACGTTTGAAGTTCGGCGAACTTTGTTCGATCTTAACGTCCTTTGGAGGCCAAAGTAGGCACGATTGCCAGCCATAATGCGCCTTTGTATATTTCTGCTGGTGTCGTTATTGGCGGTCATCAATGAGCCCAGATACACAAATCCGTCTACCGCCTCGATATCATCACCATTGATCTGAACCCATGGTGGGAGGATAACATTGTCTTATCGTGAGGCTTTTCTCCTAATGTATTTTGTTTTCAACGCAATATTGTTGCGCCATCATCTCAAAGTTGCGAGCTAGGTTGTACCACTCTTGTCAATCCCCGCTTTTCGAATCACACCTTCCAATGCAATGTTAAAAACCAAACACGATAATTAAGGGGGCAGATCACATAATTTGCTTTTGTGCTGATCATCGTGGAGTCCGATCTGAGCTTAATGATTCCCTTCGGGCCTTAATGTTCCCGTTGGAGATAGTTTAGCTGTACATGATCTGAAATAATGAAACATTTATGTGTATTTGATGTAAATGTACACTGAAAATTTATTTTCGTGAATTTGCTTTCACTCGTTTCGTAAACATGGATTTTGCACTTAGAACAAATGTCTCGTAAATTGTATGAAACATTCATGTTGCATGTCATATAACAAAATGCTATCATTACACCTTTATTTGTACAATGCACAAAATGAATTTCGCGAAGATCAGCCAATCACTGCTTCTCTTCTATCAGACTCATAAATGTTAGTGTTGCTGCTGGGATGGCGTGAATCATTAATTTATCCCAAAATAGAAATCAAAGCGCTGTCGAGAATTAGAACGTCATGCACAATAATCAAGTTTCTTCACGCGAGTCAACGTGGTTTAGTGAGATCAACCACGGACTCAATGACAGCTCTTTCTATAAATGTAGGTCGAACCCCATGTCAGAAAGATTAAAAATATAAGCACAGCACAACTCCTCGTGGTTGCGCTTTTCTTTTCTTTTTCAATTATATTTTGAGCCGATACAGTAGATCTGTCAGTCGTTCATGCAACCACCAGAGAGACGTTACTTTTTTATTGGTAGCTTTTTGTATTGTTTTCGTAGAATGAACGAATGTTCTTTCTGTGTCAGCAAATGCTTCGTGCTTTTGACAGTTGCGCGTGTGGCATTAAATACGAAGGTAGCTTCTTAAATAGTACATATCCGTTTCGTTGCAGAAAACAACGAATAGATTTGTTAGTCCTACCTTCAATTTCGTAATATAAACGAAAATTAATTTTCAGTGTAGGGTTAACTCGGACACAATACGGAAGAGACCGATTATTTTTAAATCGACGCCTTTGTTTTTTCAAATATTATGACATATTTTTATTCACCTGAAACCGTTGGTTTAAAAATAACGTTGATGTACACTTGTTTTCTTGGACTCGTTTTTTTAAACCTGAATTTTATTGTTTTATTGTTCGAAATTCTCTACTTTCAATAAATATTCTACAGATTGCTCATAAAGCTCGTTGAGGAGTTTTCAAAATTTCATAATAATATTTTTCGATAATATATTTATTATAATATATTTCGATTCATTATGATGTTTCTTAAAATTCTTAGATTCCACTGGAACTTTAATTTGTTTCATACTACTACATAGTTTTACTTCTATAATTTTTATATCTGTCATTTTCTCTAAATTCTGATAAATTCAGTAAGCAGTTTTAACAGCATCAAATAAATTCCTTAAGATTTTTTTTTTGGAACATTAAGAGAAGTACAGCATTGATTCGCCGGTTGGATTTCGACTACACCCCAACAAGCGGTTGGTATTCGCTAGTTGGATTATATCGCGACCCACCGAAAAACATGGCATTTTAACATCAGTACAATTTTGACATCAGATATTTATGGATGATGGCTTTTTAGCTGGAACGCGTTTCAATTAATCATCGGTGGATTGGAAAATACGACATATGAACAACCTACACCGAAACAATGCGGTTTCGGCAACACGAGTTACCGAAGATCGTACAAATCCCAGCGTCCGGTTGATGGCACAATGAGAGAGATCTGGATTTTCATGGTACTCTGAAAAAAATGTGATAGTCAATTACACCATTATTGAGGGTTAGAATAACTATGGCAGTATAGTGATAAAAATAATCCATCAAAAATAGTTTATGCAACATTTACTATAATGTCGAAATAGTCTTTATTACCATATAAGCTTAGAATGCCATAATCGTGATGGTCTGGAATTTTTGTTGAAAATTTTGGTTTGGTTTTGAAAATGGGAGAAAATACAGGAGCCGGGGTTTATGGCCCTGGAATAAGGAAAGCTATACCAATGGGACATAGTTCAAAGGCATTTTAAGCAGAAATGCATGCCATTATTGAATGTATGACTATGTGTTTAACGAGAAAATACAGATTTGCACAGATCTGCCTTTTTTCGATGGTCAAGCAGTTCTCAATGCGCTTAAAGCTTTTACATATAAATCTAGGCTAGTCTGAGAATGCATTCTTTCTTTTAGACAATCGGCCAGTAGGAACGGAGTTACTCTATACTTTGTGCCCGGCCTTTGTGGTGTTGAACAAAATGAAAAACCTGACAGCTTAGCAAGAGAAGCTTCAGTAACAAATTTTATTGATCCGGAACCGTTTTGTGGAGTTCCAGAGTGTGTTCTGGGACTGAAATAAATAATTGGGAAAGGTCCATGGTAGAATCAAACTGCATCGCTACGGATACATGCAGACAACCCAAGAGATTTATTGAGACCAAGTGCTGTAAAAGCCCGGATCTTAATAAATCTTGGTAAAATAGACTTCCGGTAATTACTGGTCTGTTGACTGGTCGCTACCCAAGTAGGTAACACCTAAATAAAACTGGAAGAATTCATTCTGCAGAATGTTGTATTTGTCCATTTGAAACTGCAACTGCAGAACATAAACTCTGTCCCTGTGGTGGATTATTCAATCAAACGATGCCAATATTTGGAAAGGGGTTACCAGAAATAGCGATGATTGACGAAAACGGGTCCACTGCTAAATCAGTGCTCCACAGTGCTCCTTATATTGATTTAAAAATAAAGCTGCTCGGAATGCTACAGATTCTCTTCAATTGACTGCTAAAGCCATTATTAACCATCTATCGGATCGTCAGCTAACTTACATTGTTCCCAGATATCCACTCTACTAGCAGGACAATACAGAACGACTAGCATTGAACAGTTAGATTGGTAAGGGCAGTAGTTGAAGATGCCTTATTGAAGGTCAACATTGCTACACTAGATATAAAAACAAACGTTCTAAGATCGCTACAGTTTCCAAAACTACATAGATAAAAAGAAACATTGAATTTTCAGCATTACATAATGCACATAAAAGGAATGCTAGATTTGGCAGAAAACAATGGGATACTTCATGTAAATTTAAGCAAGGTAACATCTGAATCTAACCTGTTATATGGAAGATTGCAAACATTGTTGTATGGCACATAGAATATTGCAAACAATTTCGTTGTTTACGCCTCCTTTGGCTTGGAACTAAACGTAGGGAAATTTTTCGCGCTTGTAAAAATTAATGATTTTTTTCTGTGTACCAAACAGCAGCAAGAAAACAAAAAAAAGCCTGTTGAGGTGGCGGACTTGTCCGTGCCTTGATCTACTCCGCAGTGGGATGTTAGGCATAAGATGACGTCTTTGGTTCGAGTACCACATGCCCTTTCGCGCAATTTTCAAAAACATCTGTTCTATTTCCAACCTGTCGTACACTGACGGAACTTTCAACACTTTCTCTTCATATCTTTCATCCTAGCAAAAACATTGATGTGCACTCTTGGTGCCTCATGGTGATGAGCGAACAATTTTTCTACATAAAAAAAAGTGTATCCAATCTTTAATTGGTTTGAAAATATCAAATGTCTTCTATGTGCCTTTATTAACTGTCAAATTAATCATTTATTTGACCCAAAAATGTTTGCATTGAGGTTCAAAACAGAGATAAAATTAACCCAAAATGTTTCTTAGTTTCAAACTGCAATGTTTGTCAAAGTAGACCATGAAAACATTTGTTTAACATCTAATATAGACAACCGGCAACCTGAAATATGGTCGCTATCTTGTTTTTGATGTACGGATTCTTGTATTCGTTGGGACAAATTTCAGGTATAACAAATGTTTCGAGTCTGAAATAGCAAAAGTATACGAGAGTCGTAACATTACAAAAATTGACATTTGAGATGAATTTTCCCGCCGTTTCAGTTCAAGTTGGCATCCCTTAGTTTGCATTTTTTTTCGTACAATCGTCGCCGTCAATACAATTGAGCACGCTGAGTACAATCGACTTGTTCAATTTTTATTTTGAAATACTATGGCCACACAGAGAAACCAAACTATTCAAAATTAAGTCGTGTTCATCTTGACAACAAAGTAATACCATTCATAATTGAGTTATCTAATTTTATCTATATTCTATTAGTATCTAATTTTGAGTACTTATTAGTATCTAATTTTGAGTACTTCGACAAGAGATTAACTGTTTGTTAAAAGCGAATCGACTGTAAAAATTATCCAAAATTCAGTTTTTTTTTTTTTAAATATTATTCGAAAATGTGCTTTAGTGAACTTCAACTAAAATCAAATGTATTTGATTATATTCTCAAGTACATTAGAACACTCTTGGTTTGTTATTTACACTGGGGACATTTCAGCGTTATGGTTGTTTTTTTTCTAGTGGTAATTTTGTGAACCGAGCAAATGTGTTACTCCAACACCAGCATCTTTAAGGTTTCTTCACACTCATCAATGCATCAATGTCTAAAATTTCAAGGCGATAAGAACAAAAACAGGCACTTTTGTAGCTTACCATGTCCATAGTTTTCTTTAATTGCTCCTTACCACTTATAGCCACCTCGGACGCGTTAAATTTTAAACTGGACACTAGACAGTTTCAACCTAGACCGTAGTTGATTGAATGGCGATCAAAAAAATTCAGCCCAAACAAAATAACAGCCCTACACTCCGATTTGGTTAGTTTCGCGAAAAGCGCCTGTAGCATACATTGAAAACTTACTCGTGAAATATCTTGCTGTGGGTAGAATTTAATTTTTCAATCATACTTCAGCGTTGAGTTAAAACTACTTGTCAGTGAGAAAAAAATATATATCCAAAATAGTAGTCCTAGAAGAGTATTTAGTTTTGAGTACTGTCACACTTGATTTTGGATAGTTTGGTTTTTTCCGTGCAGGCAAGTTGAGAAAATTTACAACTTAACTAGAACTGGAATCGAATCGGTCTTCTTTCTTATTATTAAAATATACCCTTGTTGACTGACTCACTGCTAACTCCATAATTCATCCATGATCCTTTCAATAGGCTATTATGTATTTTACTGCATCCCTGACACCACGTCCACTTGCATTGTCCACATTTTTCCATGGATTGGTTTGCCGAGCAATGTTAAAGCTGCGTAACTACTGAAACTGCTTGGAGATGGATGAAGAAGGAAAGCAAAGTTGATACTCTTCGCTGCGGAGAGCACGAATAGGAAAGGAAACTAATATTCCGGAAGCCATGAATTAAAAAACTTCCTTCCTGCCCGAGCCGGGTTTGTCACATGCCATACACAGGCATTGCATTGTTGCCAGTCAAATCCGGCATACAATGTATCATTTACTTACTCATTCCACTTGCAGTAGGCCTCGTGCTTGTACTTGTTTAGCTTCTCAGAGGTAGGTTTTATATTTATCGTCATCTTTTGTCTTTTCTCGCTTCATCAACTGTTACGATCAAGAAAATGATGACGACCATTGCCTCGTGTAGGCAACATCGTAGCAAGCCTTATCAGTAAAAATAAACACCGTGTGTTGTTTTGCTTTGCTTTTTTTTCAATAGACCGTTCCAGTCCTGCAAAAGTCTTAACACATATCGTTGAACTTTTATTGGACGATTTGCAACGGACCCTAATCAATTCAGCACCAACATTTGATTAGGGCGAATCTGATTTTGTAAACAAATACTTCTGCTAATTTGTAGGAAGTTGAATACAATTCCTTCAAATTGAATATAAGGTCTGTATCCGCAATAATCCGGACACCTCAAAACATAAATTTCGCGTTATTTTTCCGTCGTAGTTGTTTATTTCAGATTCATGGGATGTGTTTTTACAAATCGTGAAGACAAAACATAGTTATTCGGTATTTGCATAAAATTTTCGATTTTTGCGCTTAACTCTGTCCATTAGGGTTTGTACAGACTCTTCAGAAATCGTAGAAGCCGTCTTTGTCCAAATTTGCTGCAAATGTTTGGTGTCTTTGATTCCTTGCTTCTTTCCAGAAAGCTTCCGCTTCATCAGAGCCCAATATCTCTCGATTGGTCGTAGCTCTGAGCAATTTGGCGGGTTTGAGTTTTTGGTACAATGTTCACTTGATATGCATGGTACCACCCCATCACAGTTTAAGCATAGTGACATGATGCCAAATCGGGCCAGAACAAAGGTTTTTTTTGTGGCTTTTGATTAAGGGTAGTAATCGCTTCTGCAGACACTCTTTCTGATATATCTCCTTGTTGATTGTGCCTGTAGTGGCGAAAGAGTTACTCTTTCTGCCAAACGTGCAAATTGCTTGCCACACAAGGTTTTTTTTTGGGAAATTTCGATGCCTTCTTCGTTCTAGAATGCTCAGCTGTAGCATTTCTGGCCATAGTAGAATAAAAAGTCAGCCCTGGAAGCTGCTTGAAATCCTCCAGGACATAAGTTTTATCGTCCATAAATAACAACGCATGAAAACTTCGTCAAATATTCGCAGTACAAACGTCAAGCCCGTGATTTTGCTGCCAAGTTCTGTTTGCGATTTGGAACTGTTTTTACTTTATACGACTTAAGTTCCAAACGTTGTTTTGATGTTTGGACAAACCCAGGCGACATCCCTATTTTACGAGCCACCGTTCGAATGGAGAGATTTGGGTTTTTCGTTAATATCCTTTTCACCTTTCGGTCCATGACAGGATCAGCACGTCCAATGTTTTTGTCACTTCTCGGTTTCCTCTCCACCGCCAACCGAAAATGGTTTGAGCACATCGTGAACAGTGGATTTAGGCGAATCCAATGTTTTTGCAAGGTCCCATATTGACAAGTCAGGATTTGCCGTACGCCCGTACAAAATTCGCTCGCGCACTTGTTTTTCTTTCGTCGCCATCTTGAATACTAAACATGGAATGTAAACATCAATCATAGTCTTTTTCATCATAGTTGGCGCTGAATTTAAGTTCGGAACATGCCACCTATGGACGAATCTAGGTTGAAAAAAGAAGAAGACACCGAGTGGTGATAAATCTGACAGCTCTCATGTTAAAGTATAGGACGAACATTTGAAAATGCTTCTAGGCAATTCAAATGAAATTCTAATTAAAAGCGGTTTGTTGTATGATGGAACAAAAATCTAAAACTACTCAATAAAAACATTTTCAGCAAAATATTATAAAAATAAAGCCCCTATTTTTTAGTTTTAGTTTTTTCTTCTCTCATACAACAAACCGCTTTTATTTAAAATTTCATTTGAATTTTTTAAAAGCATTTCAAAATTTTCGTTCTATACTTTAACATGGAAGCTGTCAGAATTTAGGGAAGTCAGCATCCTGGTTGTGATACATATAATAACTACATCTTCGTACCAAGCTTTCAATAAAACTATGAATAACTTGACAACGAGTAGCAGTCGGATTCAATCATTTAAACACTGAGCTAACTCCGTTGGATTTTTGTTTTGAAAGTAAAAGTGCGTTGGAAAAATAATAGGTTATTTTCGAATAAAATTAACGCTAGCTGAAACTGTTAGATAATAACCATGCCCAAAACAACAAATGAGCTTTTGTCAAAGAAATAGGTTATTTCATTAGAAACATATCATCTGCAATGTATAATATCAACAGTTTTGAACCAAAAAAGAGTTTAGAAGTTAAAGACATTTGATTAAAATTTTGAATGATGAGCGACATTAAATGACAATAATCAATTACTAAATGGACAAAAGAAATTTAAATTCAAACTGGTAGCCAAATATGATATTTTACAATTAGTTAACTTTAAGTTATAATAAAAGTTAAATGTGTTTACCTCTGCTACCGAAAAGAAAATAATGACAATAACAAACTGAGCACAAACGATGAAACGAGGCACATTTTACTTGAAATATAAAAGAATATTTTGGCAAAAGATGAATGCTAGATCGAGTAGGAAACGAACGAGATATAAAAAGGACGGCGGGCCCGATCCAAGATGCCAAGAAGCGTGAAAAGAAACTTATTATGAGCAGACTATTACATAAACTAGAAAAAAAGGGGTGTGATTTTTAACAAGCACTAGAAGGATGGAAAAAAGGATCGCGTTTTTATTGAGAAAAGATGACATATTTTAATAGGATCAGAAACTAGATTAACTAGTTGCCGAAATGTGTTACTGTTTAAGTATGTTTATGAATGCCGTTGTGTCAACATAGAGTAGATTGATTTAATGGAACGCTTATTAGTTGGTCGTTGTATTGTGCAAAATAATTTTTGTGTGCCCCATGCGAGCGAGCGCTTTAAAACTTTTAAAAGACAATTATCTGATTTGAAAACCCAAGTGTTGTGCAGCAACTTTATACAAATCAAGCACCTTTTCTTAGAAGGGACATGCATCGATGACTTCAATGTTAGAAACGCGAGAAACTTATATTAACTTTGCACTATATCAGACAAGTGTGATTCACTATGGAAATTTATACAAACTAAATGATAGATGATCTACTATCTTTTGTATTAGTAAACCTTTATAGTACACAACCATGGAAGATAGTAGAGCTACGTAGTTCTTAGATTCCTTCTGCTACTGGCAAACAAAAACTTATTTTTACATTGTTCCACATACATATATACTCAAGTCAGTCACTTTGTACGGACAAAGACTTTATAAATAATGAAAATATATCTTATGGAAAGAATCAGATTACTAATCAAACCAGAAAAAATAAAACAATGAACAATAAGATCAACTAGTAAACTGCTGCATAATGAGCCTAAAACTATATATATATATATATTACCAAACTGCAGAGTAATCGAAGCATAGACTAAAATATGTTCAAACAGATACAGTATCTATGTTCTTGTAAACCATTAGCAAAACATAAGAAAAGAAAAAAAAACTGCAAATAACGCGGAGATACTTGCAGAGTGTAGCACATGTTATCTGAAGCATCGAGTTTTATAAGTACGAACACATTCCAGCAGAGCTCAGAACAAACCATAACCATAAATCGTTGACAGAGTGACAGCTTTATGTGTTTTTAAAACAAATGAAATGGCTTATTCCTCAGTTGAGATTTAATTTGTTCTGAGACTGTTAAAAAGTATAATCATATTTCCATACAATATTCAATATTCTAAAACAAAAACTCTAAACACAAACAGTACATAGAAATAAACATCAATATAACTAGAGCGTTGAGTGAAAACAACAATAAAATTGAACAGATTTTTGTAGAAGACTACCAGTAGAACACTGTCAATCCTGTAAACGGAAGTGAAAAATCCAAACAATGAAATCAGAGACAATAAATGTTGTAGAGGTATCTCAGATTGAAATAAGCAAAAACCAAACCAATCGAGGTATGAAATCTTTTGTGTTTAGTGGTACATAGTAAAAAAAATCAGTGAGCAACACGTGAACACAGACTTGTGACAATAATTTCCCGTGAAAATATGCGTGGGTTTCAGCTTTAACTAAACCATAGGAGAAAAGTGAATAAGCGATAGGAAAGAAAATAAAAACTATTCATTGAAAATATTGAACAGACGAAGATAAGTTTAAAAAAAAACATACAATGTAAGAATTTTCAGCAGCTGCAACCATCCCCCCTTAGTAGGAGTAGTCTATGTACTGGAATGTGAATAAAAAAATACCAAATAACGCAAAATTTATGGATTGATTGCAAATCTAGAGTGGGGCTGTGGCGTCGAAAAATGATTGAAGTTTATGATTGAAGAAGGTGGTTCATTAATGGTTTGAAAAAAATAAAGAATAATAAGGTTGATAATTTCCATACCAAAGAGCAGTGCATGACAGCAGGGGCTTGAGTTGATATGGATCGGCTGTCTGCTCTTTTAAGACTGTAAAAAAACAAAAACCAAAACAAAGATTCTAGTACCGAAGAGCGCAAGAATGTATTGCAAGGTGCAGGTTGCAAAGTGTTTTTCGAACCAAGGGGCTCTACGACAATGAACCAATTGCAAATCACTAGATTCACGAGCATTCTTCGAGTCACCACTAAAATGAGTTAATACTCACACTAAGAAATAATTAATTTTTCACCAGATGTCATTCATCTATGTGAAATACTGGGAAACTTAAACAAAGATTTCGTTGAAAATTATGTCTCCGTTTAAACTGATGCATACGGAAAACGACAAAAGGTATGTTCGATTGAATTTATTTTCTCATTTTTTTCAAGTCGGTGTCGGTCTCAGGACAACGAAATTTACATGCCATTTTGAAAGTGTGTAGTACTTCAAAGTGGCCGAGAAAAAGTGCAAATATGCATTCGACATTCGCCGATTGGTACCAAACATGGAAGATTTCTGTAAATGTGTATGATGATGTGTAAAATTTCCAGTTTTTGTGCCGATCGGACCATCCCTCGGCTAAACAGACCACCCATTTTTTATAAATAAAAAAAAAGGTTTTCTTTCAGTTTCTTGCATTTCCAACAACGTTTCACTGATAGGCAAAATAATATGGCCACACATATGACTTGGTCTTCTTGGCAGCATGCTTTGAGCCGTTGTCCTGCTGAAATACGAACTTCTCTTCAAGACCCATATGGATCAGCGAAACCTCCAGATTTTCTTGCAGGATGTTGATGTATGAATCTGCCGTCAATATCCAGTCAATTTTCACGAGGCTACCTACTCCACTCCACGAAAAAAAAACCTGTGCCATCAAATTTCCTCCTCCATGCTTCAACGCGTCTTGCATGTGGTGCTCCTGCCGATCTGCACCACACACGAACCCGCCGCTTTCGATTAAGTAGCTCGAATTTGGATTCGTCCGTCCAGAGAATTGTTTTCCAGAAATCTCCGAGCTTATCAGCATGCTTAATAACGATCCTGACATTAAAAAACGTTTTTAAAGACCACAATAAATTATGGTTGAATGAGTAACTGGTTATTAAAAAATAATTCAGGCCCAACATTTCGGAAGTAAAGCATACCAAAAAAGGTTGCTGGATTCATTATCATTTTTCAGTCAATATTAAAAATTCGAAAGCAGTTTTTTCGTTCAAAATCAAAACATAGTTCATGAAAATGTATTCACTGTATTCTGCTCGCCAAGTGGACCACAGTGAATACATTTTCATTTTCAGAAATTTAATATCAAACGAAAAAACTACTTTAGATTTTATGATGATGACGGAAAAATGATGATGAATCCTTAAACCTAAAAGCAAAAAAGTTCCTATTAAAAGTTATTTGTACAAAATCATTATTTTCTTTTGTCTCTATTTATCAAACTGTTGTCTAAAAAAAATCTCAATAACTCTTTGACAAAGACTGCAAATGAAATTCAAGAAGAATACTATATATTTTCAGCTAACAGTATGTTAGTATGTGAGAAGATGCAAGCAATTGAAAAAAAGTCTTTTTCTTAAAACTTAAAAAAAACGGAAATGGTCTGTGGATTCTCTATTCGGCACCAAAACTTGGAGTTTTACAAATAAGTGCTAGATGAATAAATTCTTCAAGTTTGGTGCAAATCGGTGAAAGTTGAAAACATGCGGTATGGACACATCCCTGTGGAATGTGGACCCATAAGTGATATATTTTGCTCTATTTCCATTGCTTTGTTAACATTTTCTGTTTTATTTTTTTGTACAATATTTTTAACCATGCTAATTTTTATCACCAATTTGTGGTCATATTTACTCGATAATCATTTTCCGTGTAGTCATGCCGGAGAACTGGCCTCAGAGCAACATATAATAAGTGCAGCTTTCGAAGCAAAGAATAGTGATTCTCTAATTCCTGTAGGATTTTTTTTCCAAACCTATTTCATATCTTATGTGAAGTTTTTATTTTATTATATCCTATATCCTATATCCTGATAGTAATTTGTATGACAAACACAGCATTTAAAAAAGGTGGCTCGTATTGTTCCATATGGTGAACTATCTATGCCAAAGTATGTAATCAAATAACAAGAACAAAAAACCGTTGTGCTCAAAAATGTTCTATAACTTTCATTTGATTTCACTCATATATAACTGACCAAACATTAAAGATAAAAGGCACAAATTAACATTATTTGAATGTTGTTTTACACACATAGGTTTTTGTAAAGAAATCTGATAAAAATTTCCGAATTCTAAATTTTACAATTTCCGGTAAAATTTTTACAGATAACTGTAAAATTTCACAGAAATCCGTTGAATCTGATTATCGAACGTACAGTATTGGACAAAACATTTGCAACTGGTAGTGAATACTGATATACGCATTAAACTATGTATGAACTCTGAATTAAAAATGGCTTAACTCATAATAGTTGACGGTTAAGGAGTCTAATTTTATATCACATGATTTTCGGAGTAGTCATATGACAACTGATAGCCCACCGACAGTGTTTTGTTGACAAGGACAGTTCTGCATTGATCTAAACAATTGCAACTTATAATATTTTGTTATTTTTTCATATCAAATCTGTTGATAACTGATGTAATTGCATTCATTCTATAGCGAAGGGGACATTTACTTCACCGGAAGGTAAATATTACTTTAGTTTACATTAAATAATGTTGTGTCTAATATTTTGGAATAGATTTTACATAAAAATTCAAAATGGTCCATCAAAATGGGTCTTGGATTGGAACTGCGAAAGAAAATAATCAATGATTACACGTGTGGAATGTCACAAAAAGAGATCTGTACCAAATATGGAGTGAACAAATCAAAAATCTCAAGCCTTTGCTCGAAGCTTCGTTCCACCGGAAAGATTTCTATGGAGCACAAAGGCTGTAGACCACGCTGCACTACATCTAGAGACAATTCTATGATCGTCTGGTGCATCAAGAAAGATCCTTTCAAATCATCCTTCAAAGTGAAAGAAGAATTGCAGCTGTCTGCGTCAGATGTCGGATTGTTTTGCAGACGCTCTTCGAAGAAACCGCTGATATCGATGAAAAACCAGAAGAAAAGGCTCCAGTTTGCTGAATCTCATATTGGTTGGAGTGTGCAGAAATGGTCGACTGTTCTGTTCAGCGATGTATCGAAGTTCAACATTATCGGGAGTGATGGAATTTGCCGTGTACGTCGTCCCGTCGGAAAACGTTTGGATCCACAATATTGTTAAAAGACCGTGAAACATGGTGGAGGCAATGTAATGGTCAGGGGATGTTTTTCTGCCAACGGTCTTGGTCCTATCCATCAGATTAATGGAATTATGGATCGCTTTATGTACAATAACATCTTTAGAGATGTCATTAAGATGGGTGTTTCAACAGAACAACGATCCAAAATACACCGCCAAAGTGGTCAAACAAATGGTTCAGCGATAAAAACATCACGGTTATGGAATGGCATCTACAGTCCCCTGATCTAAACCCTATCGAGAATCTTTGGGAGATCGTGGATCGAAGAATTAATCGCATGGGAGTTAAGAATAAGGACCATTTGTTCGAGCAAACTCAATAGGCGTGGGCAGCAATCCCTCAGAACATAATTGACAACCAGATTGACTCCATGCCTTGACGATTCAAGGCTGTTATTGTAAATAAGGGATTTGCTACTGAATATTGACAGCAGATCGGTAAACTTAAAAGCAATTCTAAATAAATGAAGAAAACATAAATTCTATCAAAATTTACACTGAATGCTTCATTTCAACATTATCTATTGATAGAAAAATATAACATTTCAATAATGTTCTTTACATTTGATGTGCTGATGATTCAACGTTTACTAAATTTTTCAGCTTAGCTTATCTTGACTGACTGCAGATATCAATAGTTGCTACTCCGTGATTAATCAGGATCAGTGGAATTGCACAATGAATTAACTTAATGGGGCTGGGAGTAACCGGCCATTCTCACTGTACACGTTTCAGTGACTCAATTTCTTTAAAAATCAATAACGGTGCCGGCCACGTCCTTGCAATCTGTTGGGAATAGGGAAGGAAAGTTAGTGTGACCTTTGCTGATTAGGGACCGTGTTAACCTCTGCATCCCCACAAAGGTCACAGGAAGGAGGTTTTTCTATGTTAGTAGGGTAGGGCTCGATGGATCACGTGGATAAGTGATGTGATCATATATTATAGTTCATTTAATTCAGGGGACAAAAAGGATAACAATTACCTGTTTTGCTCCGCGTTTTTGAGAGCACTTACCAACTCTCAATTGTCTGAAAATCCCTTGCGAAGTCCAACTGGTTAGCGTTTTGCTTTTTCCGCGGTACCTAAATGATGCCTATCCAAAACGGCCAAGCTTGTCCCATATGGCATTGCAGGTGAACGAAAGTAGCATCGTATCTCGAACTTAACTTCAACAACTGTGGAACTGTATTACAGCAAAGCCATGTCGGTAATGGAACTGGTCCGTGGTGGAACTGGTTTACCAAGAGAAGTTTGCCCAACATCGGTGTTTGTAGGATAGCGGGTGTCCGGAGAGATTTTTCCGAGTCCTGGAGTTGAGTTTTGTAGACATGTACAAGCCGGTTGAGCCAAGAATAGCTACGGTGGCGATACAGTTAAGGGTCAAACATGAATTACTCCGATAATAATTGTGGATTAACAACAGAAAAGAAAAGGGCCCATCAACACATACAGGGTCTATAATCAACACCCGTAAACAAACACCTCCGAGCCCATTCCCCCACAAAGTGTAGGTTACCCACGCAAACCTACCCCATCATGATGTAGGGGAAAGTTTCCCCTACACGACGGTTGTATAGGTTTGCGTGTATAGCCAACGGCCCGCGAGAAAAAGGGCTCAGAAGTGTCCGCCCACAAACGCTGACAGGCCCCCCTCCATTGTTGTTTCAGAATTGTGTTATAATATCGGAAAACACAACGGAAGAAAATGCACGTCAAACTTGCTACTTGCTACCTATTATGGTAATCTGAATAACCGAAAAAGTTCGAATCAAAATATGTATCGGAATAAGGTGACGTCCAAGCGTATAGTTGCTTCATGACTGAAAAAAAACAGCCTTCCTCTTTACATCCACGAAATCGTTAACACACCTCTTGTGATTAAGGTTGTCAATATTGTCAACATTTTCGACAACTAGTTGTCGTTCCTCTTAGAAAAAACGGCAAATAAATTAGTAAAATGGAAAGCGCTCACCCGGATAATCAGCAACAATCAGCAAACGTGTACCAATCGGTTCGTTTTCGAATTCCATTTACACCGGATTTGAGTTCTATTCAGCACACAAATGATGTTTAGGTATGACTCTGGTCATAAACACAGCATCCACTATCACACGCGACGGTTATTATTGAGATTCTAATAAGGATAAATTTCATCACACAAAAAAATACTAAAAAACGTGACAGCTCACCAAAGCCCAACCGTTCGTGGTCAGAGCTTGCTGCGATGTCCTCAACGTTTACTGAATTTTTCAGCTGAGCACGAACTCAGTACAAATTTACCGACCTCAGTAAAAAAACTAAGTGTGTACAGCTGTTGAGAATTCGATAAAATTTTACAGATCTCTGTAAAAAAATCGTAGTATGTATGAAGTTTCTCAAAAATACTCGCTTGGTTTTCCCATTGCCCCACTTCAGCACTTCAGCAATATAATCATTTTTGTAATTGTAATTACACTTTATTCCACACAGATTAGCAAAATCTTGCTAAAGAAGGCTTACTTTTGAAAACAATGTTGTGGATAATGTATGAAAAGTCTCAGAACATTGCATGTTTATAGGTTCGGAGATATTTCAATTTTTGATATATTTTGACACAGAGACAGTGAAAAGTTATTGCTTCTTCAAGAAGAGGTCACAATACAAATTCTACTTCTGAATAATTGCTCTTATGAGGCAACTGGTTCTTATCCCTGTGAATCACATTGAGGAATAAAAAGAATATGCATTACCTACTTCAATCATTGATCATTCACGTTGCAGCATTTCTTGACTCTAACAGTAAATCCAGATGGTTGGCTCAACCACTCACATCGGCTTAGTAATTGGAATCACATAAAAAAAATATCCACAAAAGATGCGCACATTGGACATTTTGTTAAGTGAAATTAAAAACAAAGAAGATAATTATCGGAACTGTCTAACGGCAACCATAGGACAAACTGAAGCTAGAATAATTCTAGTTGTAAACCGTAGTTGCTATCACTTTCTGATATAGGAACCTATAGAACACACCCATTCACATACAACATAAACACACGAATCTAATAGCGAAAATGATAGATTTTATGTATTTCTTCATATACAACAGGAACAAATTCATGTTTAAGGTTGATGAAAACCTAGAAATAAGTTGTAAAGAGTAAATATATTATATGAAATAATTGAGCTAATGGTCAATAAGAATGCTATATTAAACAAAATAAAAAAAAAACATACACTGTAACGACGCAGAAACTATTGTGCTTTTGATATTGGAAGTATATAGGATGATGACTTATACCAAATAACATAAACGCTATTATCTGTTATACAGAACGATTAATGTTACAAGAACGATAGCAGAATGTATCTACAAAAGTGAATTATGAATAGGGAAGTAGAAACTGTTTGTGAGTGAAGAGTATATTTGATATCAAACAGATTCGATTGAACAACAAAATCATTCGGAAAGCTTTTTAGCAAAACAAGCGCTACACTGACACATGAATGCCATAGAAAATCCAAACAGCAGCAGAATAAACGTTGTAAACTAAAAAATAAAACGATAATTTTCTATGAGCTCAAAAACAATAAATAATAGACCACATGTGCAATAGCAAAAGAGACATGTTGAAATAGAAGTTTTAACGTAACAGTACGCTAAGTTGCAGCCTTTTTATTGTATACCATTATGTGTACTAAATGCACTTAACAAAAAAAAAGCTTATTAATGAAGTCCCTGATTGAGATTTTGGTTGCTCAAACTGCACGTTCTGTTAAGAAATAAGAAAACAATGAATCAAATGATGATAAATAATATACTAAAACATATATAACTATAGTGTTCAAACTATTTCCAAGATAACGGAGACAATATAAGTAGGAGTTTAATCTCTTCAAGTGTTAAGTGAAAATCAAACGGAGAACATTGACAATACCTAATAGACAGAATACTAACATAAAGGACAATAACTATCCTCTAGCATATAGAGCATTTTAAGAAACATTTCTGATCAGCTAGTTTTTCAATTCATAAATGAAATTTGCCAGGAGGAAGTGCCCTAACAGTAGTGTGAAGCAACATCTATGTTATCGCGAGTTAGGTGCACTTGTTCCTGTCAATTCAAAACATGGACAACTGATGCTGCAAGCAAACATGTTTAGAAGTAAAACCTACCGACATTGGTCAATTCTGGATACAAATTAGAAATTTGTTCCACTGGGGAAACAAAATGATTTGCCCTCCCATATCATGAGTGTGTATGGGTGTTTTTGATACTCCCTTATCCCCCCCTGTTGTAATAGGAGCATCCTAGCGCTGTGCATTATTTTCAATTTGTACACACTTGCGGAATGGGATAATTTAGTAGTAGCCATGACAACCTGCCACAGCAGAATCTTTATGAATAATGGTTTTCATATTGCAAGTAAATAAGGTTTAATAAGTAAAGGACAATACACGATATATCATTGGTAAGCTGGGCTCTTCTTCGATGCAGTCATTTAAAACTTGGGTCAACACATGCCAACAAGAAAATACATTGAATTTTACACACTACCAGCAAAACAAAATGATCCTCGCATGGAGGAAGTGTTCAGCGCACCATACAAAAGCGGCATAATTTTTAGGAACGATATAAACTGAAACATATTATAGGAGGAAATATTTTGTATCAATTTGAGGATAGCGAATAAACAAAAATACCTTCAGAAGGAAAAAGTAACTATTGCTGACTAGCAGATCGATGTATTTAATGTTGAACTAAAAAAAAAAACAACAACCAAAAGTGCAGAAATTATAGAAGACAAAATAAAGAAGGACGAGTAGAAAGCTTTTTATGTAAGAATCTGAAGTTATGGTATGTGAAGCAATAGATCCGAAATCCCTTTAATGTTACTATTTTAACCTTCCTTGGGTATTAACAAAAACTGACACATAAGACAATAGGGTCTATATTGACCCGGATTTCAACCATTTTACAATGAATTAGACACAATGTTTACACCCCATTTGAAATTTTATGATCTCAAAAATGCATTGCTGGTAGAAAAACCTGGTTCCAGTACCATTGGCTGCCGGGAATTTGCTACAAAGGGAAGGAGGTTTTGATTTCCATGTGTGAACAGAATTGCATACATTCCAGACAAGTTGTCGAGAGTTGCGATTTTCGACAAAGTTTCTCATTATGTCATTTGTCGTCTGTGGTTATTATCAGATTAGTCAGTCTTCGCCAAAGTTATTCAGTATACAAAATGCAGTCATTTGGCGTGTGTAACAACATAGCCATTTATCACTATAAGTTTTTAACCAGGGAAAGTATTTAATACCCATACCTCTGTAGGGACGCACCCTACTATCACATACAGCCAAATGCAATGATTATGCACACCTTATTAGGAAACATGAACTTTGGTACGAACTGTCAGGTGCGTCCGAGCAGAGGAGAGGATAGTGGCTTCGAGGCGAATGGATGTAAATCAGGAACTGTGGAGTTTTGTATCGGTAATCTTTGAGTCCTTTCCCCGAGTAGTCTTTTATAAGAGTAAACCCTCTACATCTGGCGACAAGGATGACGAAAATTGTAAGCATAAAAAAAAGAATGAAGACAGTCTAAAGAAATTACCGGACTACTCGGAGGAAAGTGTTTGAAAACCTGTCGGATAACGATAAGATTCCGCTGGATGCAACGAAGGCAAACTGGTATTATGTAGCTGTGGAAAAACTGGATGCATACTTTGAGCCGGGTTGTCAATTTATACTTGAACGCTGCCGGTTTAGGAAGATTAATCGGGAACGAAACGAGCGATTTTCGCACTTTCTAATGCGTATCCGACAACAACTCTCTGATTGCGGATTCGAGAAGCACGCTGCAGAGATGAAAGAAGTTCTTACGGAAATATCCGTAATCGACACTTTCGTTGAAGGATGCATTTCTGACGAACTACAGAAGGATCGATCATTACCGGAAATCGTGGAGATGGGCCCTATGATGGAAGGTCAAACAACAGATTAAGGATTTTGACACATTGAAGACACCGGATACAACAAAGAAAATTTTCGGTGATCAGAGAGAGATTCCCAATGCCAATCGTGGACGAATTGTTGTCTCGAATAGTATCAGGAAAAGTTCGCAGTAAAATAGATATCCGTGATGCATTCTTTCAAACGGAACTTGCGCCCGAATCTCGTGATATCACAGCGTTTATCATGAGTCGTGGTCTTTTCCGATTCAAGCGGCTCACGTTTGGACTGGTGTCGGTTCCAGATTTTTTTCAAAAGGTGATGGACGAGATTTTATTAGGTTGCGAAGGATAAGGAAGAACATGATAATCATCTGAAGATAGTATTCGATCGTCTTAACAAGCGCGGTGTTGTTCTGAATCTTGATAAACACATAATCGGAGTATCTGAGTTACAGTTCTTGGGTCAACAGTTCTAGGGAGATGCGTCCATCCAAGGTTGAAGCACTGGTGTCTGTCCGTCACCCTGAAAATGTAGCCGATGTCAAGAGCTTTCTAGGTTTGGCAAATTACATGAATAAGTTTATATCAAACCTAGCTGTCGAACCACTTAGGAGACTTTTGCATCAAACGGAAAAAATTGTATAGACGTAGGAACAACAGCAGGCATTCAATACCATCTAACAGGTCATGGCAAAAAATAACTGCAAGGACGATACGTCGGTAATTGCAGACGTAAGCCCCACTGCATTGGGAGCTGGTATTATCCAGACGAACAAACAAGGTGAAAACCGTGTTATCTGCTTCGCTTCAAAGTCGTTATCCGAGATGGAAAAGAGATACTGTCAGACTGTAAAGGAGCCGTTGGCGTTAGTCTGAAGTATCGAAAGATTTCAAATGTACCTCCTGGGTAAACCTTTTGATTTAATAACGGAATGTAATGCCCTGACGTACCTTTTCAAGGAAGGATACGTCTTTCGACTCCTGGGGTTTAAGTACAATGTTAAACACATATCAGGAGAGAAGAACTTCTCTTACTTATTTATTTTCCGTCGGCCTATTTCCTCACATGGTGACAATCACCGACGCCAGGGAGACCACTCCACCACCTGGACCCTACCTAACGACTCATGACTATGAACCGGGACCAACGGCTTTACTTCCCTTCCGAAGGCAGACGTGACCAAAATTTTTTGGCCTCAGAAAAACCACCGATGTCGACTGGGATTGAGGAGAGAAGAACATAGTAGATGCGTTTTCTAGGTTATCTACGCTGAGACCAGTATCTTTCGATGTCGCAGAAAAATTGTTCGTAAATGAAGTTTGGCGCACAGCAACTACAACTGCAGCAATTCGCTGGGGAGAAATAGACCGTATTTCTGAACAGGATCAAGTCATTTCAGCGATTTTTGAAGCTCTAAGCAGATCACGTTTGTTTAAACTACCAACGGAATACCGCATTAAAAGGAGAAAGCTGTGTCGCGTTGGGAATGTGCTGATGAGAGGAGATTGAATAATTTTGCCTAGGAAGCTGAGACAGCAAGTGCTACGGCTCGCCAATGAAGGTCACCCAGGCACCCGGATGATGAAAAACCATCTTAGATCATCGATTTGGTGGCCCAAGTTAAACTCCGACGTCGACTCGTATGTAAAGGGTTGTAGAGGATGCTTGCTAGTGTCTGCTCCAGACGCTCCGGAGCCCATGACCCACCGAAGCTTACCTGCTAGACCGTGGGAAGACGTAGCGATTGTTTTTTCGGGATCGTTGCAGGAGGGACAGTACTTGCTGGTTATAGTAGATTATTACACTAGGTACTATGAAGTGTGTCAAATGACTACGATCACGGCTGAGGATACTATCACGGAGTTGACTAGGGTTTTCAATCGCCACGGAATACCTGTCACGATGACCGCTGACAATGCACCACAATTGAGTGAAGAATGTGAGACGTTCTCTAAGTTTTGCATAGACTACGGTATAGTACTAATCAATACAGTTCCTTATTGGCCCCAAATGAATGGGGAAGTGGAACGCCATTAAAGAACAATACTAAAGCGTCTACAGATTGCCCAAAAACTCGGTAAGGATTGGCGTAGAGAACTACAGAAGTTTCTTCTGACGTACCGAGCAGCATTCCATGCAACGACTGAACGTTCACCAGCTGAATTACTGTCTGGACGGAAAATTCGAACCAAAATTCCGCATATCACACCTAGTTGTGAAGACGAAGAATTGAGGGACCACAATGCCAGAATGAAAAAAAAGGAAAAAGAATGAGCCTGTGCACGCTATAAAAGGTTTGACTTTTACTGTGAGCCATGTTTTCAAGCCTCCTGTGAGAAAGAGTGAGACAACACCAAAACACGGCTCACAGTAAAAGTCAAAAAGACAAAAGAATTATAGCAGTGTGTACAGGCTCATATAGCGACAAACGCAGACAAGCAGGGAAAAGCGAAATAACAGTGGGAGATCGAGTGCTACTGAAACAAGTTGAGCACTGGATTCGTCAATGAAAAATTTGTAGTGCTCACGGAAGTGAGATTGTATGCTACAATTAAATCTACGGTGTCAATGAAGGAGTACAGAAGAAACATTTTCCACCTGAAGAAGATCCCTGAAACAAGCAACCAAAACACCAGTAATGACGATCCATCGACTAATACGCCGATCAAGACATCCACTTCAGAGCATGACGAAGCTAGTGATTCCAGTACAACTAATCCTGTTAGCATACAAGATGTGGATGAACATGGACAGAAACTTTGACGGAATAAAGAGTTTTGTATCGGTAATTCTTGAGTCCTGTTTTATTATTAAGAGTAAACCCTCTACACCTCTCACACCAAAGTCACGAGTTCGAATTTCACCCCCGGACGAGTTACAAAAATACTCAAAAGGTATTTGAGTGACTACGACGGAAGATGCGCTGAAAATCTTGATAATGAAGGAATAAAAAAAAATCCCATACTTAAACATCCAATTACTACCATCAAGCACGAACAATATAAGAGTTTGATCTAACAAAAAATTGATTTGATCTAACAAAATTGTTGGAACATAGCTTGTCTTAATGTCGTGGTTTCCAGAGCATAGTTGATAATAGTGGTTATTACTTTTTTTAGTCGTTGTTTAATTTTCTAAACGCTTTAATATTGAACCCTGAGCCAAGGTTGGGACGACTCGTTTAGTATAATTTTAATTTGTTTGCCGGTACCTAGTGATTTTACTAGCTAAATTTCAAAATTTGATTTTTGATGTAGTTGTTTTCCTTTGCAACTTCGTCTAAGTTTGTAATGTTCAACTCTAATATCTACATCAATGGAGCACTAGTTACAGTAACCCGCACTCAATGAATGGATCACATACCGCGAAGCTGCCTAGTCCCAGTCGGCGTTTTACAGTGCCTAATTCCGTTCACGCCATCCTAAACAAATGGTATTCATTTAGTATATTTCGGTGTTACAAGCGATCTCACACCATACCTATAAAAGGCACTCAACCAAACCATCTTAGGGTAATCATAAGTTGAACTCTATAAAGTATAAAAAACATCAATTTTCATTCAAGTAAAAGAAATTTATTCTAACACCTTATAAATTTCACAGAAGTTACATGTGAGAAATTTTCATAAAATATGTGTTGTGTTTTTCATCGCAAATTTTGATGTGAAAAACTCATAACGCAAATCTAACGAATTCAGTTGTGAAGATGACAAATTACAATCCAAACGAGCTGGTTGTCATCTCAGATTTGTTATCCGATACGCCAGCAGAAAATAAATATTTCGACGCGAGGATTTGCAAACTATGGATATGTTCAACTTGTAAACATTCGATTGGCGATTGTCGATGTTTCTCCATGAAGCGTTGACTGAGCCTATCAACTATCATACCATAATGGGAATCAGAAATGAAAGTATTTTGCTTTTAATTCGATCAGTATTTTACCTATTCTACTTTGAAACATTATACAAGTTACCTCTAAACTTTGCCGCAACAGCAGTTCGCATATAGAACTGAAGTTGTCCCTTTATCTTGATGGCAGTTTTCAGAATTTATGTTTTCCTTATTAATTAATGTTGTTCGCTGAACTCCAGTAGCTCAACTTCACTGCTTTTAGACAAACTGATTAAACTAGTACACATTCCCTAGGTATTAACAAACCAATTCAAATAATCTTCACTGAAAACTATAATCAACGAATTTTCTTTTCTTTCAATGAAAGAAAACACATTTTCTTTCGTTTCAATAAGATCCTTTTTAATCTACAACATTTGACAGGAAATAATTCAAATTAATTCATTTGTCCGGAATAGCTTCCAATCCCTAAAATAAAAAAATAAATAAATAGGTATTTACGTGCGCACAATGCCAAGCTTTGTTGTTTTCAAACTGCCATGGATTGGATCCAAACTTAAGTTGGATGGGAAACCAATTATATCTACGATACTCACATTGCCCTTGTAAGGATTGCCAGTGAGTCGCATGTCCCGAACGTACATGATGCGGTCCCATCGTTGATCGGTATTGCGCCGGTAAGCCTGCCAATGAGAACATTTTCAATCAAACTATAGGGCTGACGAGCTGTTATGTAAACCATGGCCAGATCTAGCAAACTTTTACTTACATTATCTAGAGTAAGCACATGCAGCCCGTACAGGGCAAATCCGGGAACGGACAACACAGCAGTGATAATGCCGAATGAAGGTAGGATTTCAAACCACATTGTTTGCTGTTATCGGAAATTTTACAATTTAATGTCCTCCACTGAAAAAGTGGCTGTAAAAGTCAACGAAGGACCCAGACAAACTTTTAATACGAAAAGAACACAAAGCGGAATGCAAACATTATTTTTGACAGCTGTCTCGTGTAGGGGTGGAATAAAATGAAACTCAGTAGGCAGTGCGCAACTTGCATGCTATGTGTTGTACACGCTATTTCTAAACAACCCAAAATTGAGTGCGATTGACACAAGTTCGTCGCAAGTATGGTTATTTTTCCTCTGTTCGGGACATAAACCACTGCGACCAGTAATTTGATCTATTGTAGTATATCCCGTATCCTTTGTTTAGTGCATGTCGAGTTCCTTCATCACTATTGAGAAATGATGAAGTATTCGGTGTTGTTACAGTAATCATTGTTTGTTTTGTAGGCAATGAGTTGTAGGCAATTGTTTGTTTTGTAGGCAAATTGTTTTGTAGGCAAGTTTTATTGAACATTTCCGCTATAACCCTTTGTGAGTGACAGCACTTTTCAAAGCCGCGCCCCTTTATCAGTCAAAACCGGATTCATTGCAGTTAAAACAAACAATAACTCCGATACTGACCATGCATCAGAACCCTAGTCCTAACCAATTCAAACTATAGAACATCAAATAGAAAATATGAATTCGCATAAATGAACACTAACAATATTTTCCTTATTCCAAGCACATTCTCGGTGGATAGATCCGAGTACTGTTGCTTTTCACATAACATAAAATGTAATAAGGACTATTATATTATGGTTTCAGTTGGAAACCTAATTAACGACTTGCGACAGTCGATTTCACTCTCGTTCTGTACGTTATACCTAATGTCAGAAGTAGTGCGCTGTATGGACAATCTGATGCGCTATACAGCGCACTATTTCCGACATTAGATATAACGAACAGAACGAGAGTAAAATCGATTGTCGCTAGTCGTAAATTCGGTTTTCAACTAAAACCATAATACGTTCCTTTGACTACAAAAACAAATATGCTCCTAGTTTGAATTAATTCGGACTAGGGTTCGGTGGTAGATCTGATACCCCATAACGCACCACGAAAATGTGATCTACCAGCGTTATGCCTTGTTCAGACTACAGGCTTGTAACATAATACAACACAGCAAATAAAGTTGTTGAATATTACCACAGAGAACAGACATTGATGTTAATATACCTTTTCTTGAAAAACCTGTGTAAAAGTTAATATGGGTTGCCGGTATAAGAAGCAAGTGCAAAGAAAAACTAACAAAACTTTTCAGGTTATGTGCTAGGCATTTTATTGATAAACATTTACATGACAGTTTTTGCACAACTGCAGCGCCGCCTACCAGGAGCATAACGACATACATTTGAAATGTCGGTTTAAAGTTTTACACAAGTTGCAGACCGAAGATGAACGTCTGTTCTCTGTGATATTACACAGAATCAGATGCACATAGGTCATTCCATCGGTTGTGTAATGTTAGGTTGTCTCGATGTACACAATCAAATTATGCACTGCTTATCGATGTAATTTGGTCAATGTAAACGAGACAACGTAACCCATCGAGACAACGTGAATCGTTGCAACGTACTGTGTAGTCGCGACGTAAAGGGAGCAATGTAATCATAATTTAAATTTTCAGATATTATTTAATGAAAAAAGAGCTACAGCGGAAATGAAAACAAAATGTTGCTTTTATTTCTATTTGAATCGAAATGTGTTTCAGCCAGTGGCTTCTTCGTCCGGTTGCTCAGTTTACACTTAGATATACCACAGAGAACAGACTTTGATGTCCATATACCTTTTCTTGAAAAATGTGTGTAAAAGTTTATATGGGTAGCCGGTATAAAAAGTAAGTGCAGAGAAAAACAATCAAAACTTTTCAGGTTATGCGCTAAGCTTTGTATTGATAAACATTGACATGACAGTTATCTCACAACTGCAGCGCCGCCTACCAGGAGCATAACGACATACATTTGAAATGTCGGTTTAAAGAGATCGCAGCAAGCCGTGACTAGAAAATGACGTGTTTTGCTTTTGCTGCGTCGTTTTCGCGGAAAAAAATAAAATGATATTCCTTCACTCAACCAAAACAAATTGTGAAATTATAGTTTATCCGAGTGCTTTGCGTAGGAAGTTGTGAATGGAATCCCTCTGATAGTGTATTATGGTCGTGTTTCTTGAGATGGATTGACCGTTGGTAGTTTCTTTTCCCATTTTTTGTTTTGTTTTTAGTGCCCAGCTCTTGCATCCGAACGAGCTTTCCAGCATCAGATAAGAAATATTGGTGAGGTCGTTTATGTTATCAAAACTTTAGCTTAACTATATACACGCCAGGATCGAGAATGTTCATTTGTTTGAATTCTGGAAGTGTAAAAACTCTTCACATATCCATTTGATATGTGAAGATTTTCATGCGGGGCTTATTGTATATGAAGATGACCTCAGAATGTACGTGTAGAAACAGGCATTCTTGAAATGGGTCGTTGGATTTTCAATAGAGCTGTCACCTTCAATCTCCAGGGCTAAAAATGTTTGCACGTAGTAATTACATATAAATGTCGGTTTGAAGTTTTACACAAGTAGCAGATCGAAGATGAACGTCTGTTCTCTGTGGATATACGCCAAAGCCGTCGATTCATCCTTCTTTTTCATTTCGTTCTCATCCTTTTCGGCTTTAATATTGAACGGAAGCGGAAACTCTTCTTCCTTGCGACCGTCACCATCGTCACCCCGCCAGCACCAGCCGCTCCACTAGCAAACGAAGATCATCCACCACTACTTCACCCAGATGAGGTGCTGGTGGATTTGCATTGCTTTCACCTTGTTTACTTACACCATCAATTCTTAGCTTCGCCATGATCCCACAGCCATTATCCGAATTATTGCAATTTTTGTACATATTCCGCACCGTTGGACATGTTGGAATCTTCTGTCTTGTCACTCGCATCCGAATCATACACAGCCGGAGTTTTTTCTCGTTATATTACCTTGTTTGAATAAAATCTGCAGTGTCGGTACGATTGCATCCACTTCCGAGCATAACATCAGTTTTTCGGTAGAGGGCATCGGTTCAGGTGAGAGGCGATTCACCACTCGACGAAATGTGGCTACCTTCGAGAACTGGTTTGAATAAAAATGGTTGATGAATAAAATCGCCAGATACATTGCAGACGAATATCTGTTCTTCACAGAGAGTTGGTTGGCAGAGTGTTTGCAGTTTCCACCATTCCGTCATCATATGAAGGCGGTGATGAAAACATTCGCACGTTTCAACTGGTTTAGCTTTTGGATGCAACGGTATCATGACCGTGAACCGTGGCGGTTGACTTTGTTTTGACAAGAAAACAGTGTTACCGCAGATGAAAAATATTAAAAACAAATCTGGCAGTGTTGCGAGATTTAATTTTACATAACAACTAGATGTGATAGAGCATCAAAATCGTGTAATATTTAACATTTTTTGCGGAGTCCTTCATGTGCATTGGTTTTTGTGTAAAATTCATGTTTTTGATATGTGATTATTACATTCGTGCAACTTAAAATTTTGTTCTGATGTAATTTGAAGACCGATGGAATATCATATCAATTGGATGTTAGTGTACATCGTATTTCCTTGACTACATCAGTTTTTAATACGTTAGCATCAATTACGTTGACCTGTATTACATTTTTTTTTTGTGAAGGGTGTTTTGAAAAGTATTTACATGGAAAATGTCATCAAGATAACCTTGTATTATGTTACAACGCCGTAGTATGAACAAAGCATAACGGGTCCACAAGTATGGTTAATCAAAAGTGAGTAGTGATAGATCGTAGCGGTAAGATGACAAACAGTCAACATTGGCTTGAATCCGAACAATGTTTACTACACTAAGCGAAATAAACTTTCAATATTCATAAGATTGCATTATGATTATTTGCCACAAGAAAGCATCATAAATTTTATTACATGATAATGATTAGTATAATGATAGTATAATGATTTTGAACAAATAAAATCATGTAGCAACCTGGATTTGAACCTTGAACGTTGAGGTTAAGAAATTCTCATAGGTTTACAATTAAATGTATTGTAACCATACAATAGAATCTATAGTATGTACAATTACAAGCATTGTTCAAAACGATGATACGTACAAGAACAATGTCGTGTGAAACAAAATCCATTCATAGTTCAGGCTTATGAAATTTCAAAGCATCGTTCATAAAGGAACGTCCATCAATTACGTCACGCAAAAAATGACTTTTTATAACCCTCCTCATTTTTTGTATGGACCTTCAAATTTTTGTTTATGGATTGCCACGTTTGTATGGCTTTACATCTTCAATGTACAAGTTCACTAATTCATTCTATTTATAGATCAGTACCGGCGCCGGCCACGTCCTCGCGGTCTTTAAGGAGGGGCGGAAGGATTGCTAGTTTGACAATCGTTGGTTAGAGACCAAGTTCACCTCTGCGTCTCTACAATTGTCAAGGAAAGAATAGTTTTGTGTTAGTAAGGCAGGTTATTTTTAGATCAGATTCACTGTGGTAAGAGATGGGGTCAATGAAAGCGCAGTAGACTGCTTTTTATTCTAAATCTAGTGATGATAGAAAGAAGCCAGTGACAAGTGACAAGGAAGGGGACGGGCCTGGGAATGTACGCAGAACGGATAACCACTGAGCTATCCCGCCACGTCATAACTGTTTTAAAAATATATTTAAAAAAAACTTCACCATAACATTCACAAATCTATAATCTATAATGTTTAAATTTGAACCACAGTTTATAAGGTTCTACTGTTGTTCTCATTTTGAAACTATATGGAGAAATCAAAAGGGTTGAATGGTAATGGTTCTTAACGACGTTGTTCGTTGTTTATAACATCCAGGCGTGAGAAACCATATGACATATATCCTAGAGGGTTTGAGCTGTTAAGTGGAATACTTGTAACTAGAAATTAAAAGAAAAATTAGTATTTTCCATTTAATTCCAACTACCTTTGCTTATCTTGACAGATACGCGTATTTCGTCTACAATGTGCAGACTTCTTCAGTGTCAACTAATAACAGTGGAGTTATTAGTACGAGACACTGAAGAAGTCTGCACATTGTAGACGAAATACACGCATCTGTCAAGATAAGCAAAGGTAGTTGGAATTAAATTGAAAATACTTATTTTTCTTCTAATTTCTAGTCATATGACATAATTTTAAAACTTTATCATACAGTCGTTTTTGTAAAGTTGCTACCTTGCTTGTTGCACGCCTCGTCTTCTTATACTAGTTGGGTTGTTCTCGAGAATAATTTTGACCGGTGTATCATTCGACTCCTTACGATCATACCCAGCCCATCCTAGTCGACCGAATTTGGCGTTTTGTTCCAAGACAGTAGCAATTCATTTAATCGTGGTCCATGGTTCTCCACGATCCGTATTTTATCTGCACTCCACCGTAGATCACGCTGCATTCAACGACACCAAGATCCCAATGGTTTTCTACCCGTCGAAGTAATATCTTTTGGATGGTCAACTTTGTATTGATGAGAACTCTGTTCCATCGCAGCAAAATGTGTCTTTGTATTTCTCTGGTGGTGTCCTGGTTGGCGGTCACCAATGAGCCCAGCTACACAAATTCATCTATCAACTCGATTTCATCACGCTGGGGCGTTTGAAACTGTCTTATCCTAACTTGTTCATCCAATAAAAACTCGCTTTTTGATTTGTCGTGACATTCCGTCATCTGTATAGTATATATATTTTCCTCAGATTCTTAATAATATTCCTATGATTTTCTTTGGATACTGTCTTCGTCTATTTCATCCAAATATGTTAGCATTTTCTCAAGTCATCTTTCTTTAGAGAATAATCTTATCGTGGATAATTGTATTACACATGGTTGGTTTCTCAAGTCAGGGTCCGATAAGGTCCCAGAAAATCACACTAACTTTGAAGTATATTCAACAATTCCTTATTATTTTGTTTGTTTTTGGTTGGGTTTTGATTTTACACAATGTCTTAACTTGCTTGCCTTACCGACTAGTAAATCTACTGTTCAATTCAATGGGCATCTGTATGGTATAACCTGATTTAAAACGGTCGTGTTTTTCTTTATTTGTTGTGAATCCTCTCCAATTCGTCAGCGCGCTAAAAAAAATCATCCCCGATTTATTCCAAGTTTGTCTAACGTTTAACCCCGAACAGGTTCGGGATTGATTTGATCTTCTTCTTGGACCCATTTAGATATTCTTTGTACATGTCGGACCTAAGGTACCGCGAATATGAGTCACTTTTCATTAGGTGATACACGTGGGCGGCCGCCACATCAAAACACCACCGATTCGGTGGCGCAGAACTGCTCACCGCATCCCGGGCCAACTCCATTGATTTCGAATCTACGTTCACTGGGCAGGCCGCATCCGGGGCCAAAAACTCCAGATAGATTGCATGAGCCGCTTCCTTCACCTTCGATTGCGGTTGCGCTTTCATGCTCTGGACCGATTCCCAGAACCTATTATTTCAAAAAAAAATATTAATATTAGTTATATAGTTGGCAAAATTATAGCACAGATACATACTTCAAATTTTCCCCACTAAACTCTTTATCCAAAAATTTGGAAAATTGTTCCCTTCCGACCGGGTCGACCAATAGCTCTCGTAAGCTAAAGCCCCATCGTTTCACGCGTTTTAGAGATACGTCTTTGCTAATGGAATGAAAAGAATTAAACTTTAATGTAAACTATATGGCATTCAAATGAAAAACATGTAGATTGACTTACGCAGTTCGATCAGTGTCCCACATTTCAATATTGTCCGTAATCCAAGGGTTTGGCTGATCAGGTGTAGTAAGGAAATAATCGTATTCGTGATATTGTTCAAAATATGATATATAACTGAAACGATAATCATCAGAATAAGGTGACAAATCTGCAGAAACTCCTCAATTCTAGTACTTACGATTCGGCTACTTTGGAGATCTTAATTGTTCTACGTTCTAACTTTAGTTTTAAGAGCTTAATTTGTCTAGTGAGTTGTTCGATTGGATTGCTATTAACGGCCGCGCCGGATGAGCCTGAGCCATGGGTGGAGGCACCACGGCGGTACGCTTTCTTAATATCGACTTCGGTAGTGTTAACACAACCTGGCATCGGACGGTGTACATCCCAAAATGCGCGCTCCTGTGAGTCGAGCACCTTTCGTTCCAGTTTATCACGTTTCTTATCTACCTTGCTCTGCGCTTCCGCTTGCATAAAGATGAATTCCCACTTTCGGGAAAACATCTTCTGCAGCTTGGCAAGGTTCTCCGCTTCGTAGTCCGCCAGCTCCAGACGAGTCTTGTTCTGCATCGTACGCTTACAGAGATACACTGCATAGTCAGTATTTTCCGGTTCCCAGCAGTTGGAAGGCCAAAAGTACGGTGTCTGAAAACGGTAGAATGTTCCATCATTCTTCACTGTCAGCTGATGATCATCAATTGGAAATAGGTAGCCATGGGATGCCAGTAGATGTGCAATATGCAACGCTTCTGTAACATCTTCGATTTTAAGATTCTTCATAATCCACGCAATCAAATCGGAACCGGTAAATACGGACGGTACTTTACTCATGAAAGCTTTGATTGTACGCACCGAGACGCCACACTCTTCACTTTGCATACGCTCAACTATCGCTTCCATCTAAAACAACAAGAATTTGCATTATTTCACGTCCATCTGTCGTACAACATTGCAAACAACTAACCTTTCTGTAAACTAAAATATTCGGCGCATCTTGATTCATGACCACCTGTGTGCTGTGCGATTGGCTACCTCGACTTCCACACGGGACTGCAGAACTGCCAGCACTGGGCCCGGAAACAGGCGGATTGCAGGCATTGCTAATAGCGTTCTTGTCCTTGTCCTTCTCCCGGTCTTTGTCCTTGTCTTTCTCGTTGGACGCCATTTTCTTCGGAACGATTATTGATACTGCCTTGTCCTTGTCGATCTCCGTAGTCATCGTTACCATCGTCCCATCGATGGTTCCAATCCACAGCTGGGTTCTGCTCTTTACGGGTTGAATCTGGAAAAAAAATTGGAATTGATTTTTCATAAGATTGTTTTTTTTCTTCTTCAGATTGAAAAAAAAACAATCTTTAGCAAAAAAATATTACACTTTTGATTGTTATTTTTGTATTCTCCCCAGCGCGGAAGTAACGATCTTTGATGAAGTTTTTTCAGAAGCAGATAATTTATCATCTCCATGCAAAGCGCTAGGAGCGGACAGTAATTTTTGCTAGAACAAATAGACATGAAGAGAAAGTGTATTGATAGATCCTTTTGTCCTTTTGCCGAAGATGATTCATTGGATTTACTCGGCAAGTGTGAGACCCCGGGTTACCTATGCTTTATTGAGTTGCTCAGAGAAAGTTAGATAGAAAGACTTCGGAGACTAGCAACTTTTCCAATCACTGATGCAATGAGAAGTACAGCATCGAAAGCACTGGATGCTTTACTGTACACAGAAAAAATAATGAATATTAATATGGGAACGTCCATTAATTACGTCACGCAAAAATTGACTTTTTACAACCCCCCCTCCCCCCTTGTCACGTTTTTTGTATGGACCTTCAAATTGTTTTGTATGGATCGTCACGTTTTACCAAACCCCCCCCTCCCTTACTGCGTGACATAATTAATGGACCTTCCCTATGTGTGTAAAATTTCCACTCGTTTGATTCCTAGCCAAAGGAGGCGTAAATAACGAAATTGTTTGCAATCTTTAATGCGCCATATAATAATGCTTGAAATTTTTCATACAACAAATTAGATTCAAGCGTAATTTAAGTTACAGTTACATGAAATATCCTATTAATTTCTGGAAAATCTAGCATTCCCTATATGTGCATAAGATAACAAAGAAAATTAAATGTTTCTTTCTATCTGTGTACATACTTGTATACATTGCATACTGTGTACATTGCATCAATTCGTACAACTAGAAGCTGAAAAACCCGCTCTGAAGATTAAAAGATCTGTGAACCTCTTCGATGGTGATCAAATAGGACATCTAAGCATTCTAAAAATTACTAACCAAAATTCTTTAGTTATGACTAACGAAGCTTGGATGAAAAAAAACTTCGACCGTGCACATCATGTATTTGATCCTGGGCGTGATTCGTGGGAATGTGGTGGTCCGAATCTTCGTCTAGGATCGATAGTTTTCTTTACAGAGGGTTCAAGAATTAGTAGTTTGTAGTTTATATGTATCTTCTCTTAAAATGGAGCACAAAGCCTGGGAATCTTCACTTTCACAGCTAGGCAATCCGAGCGGTTCATTACTCCAAATATGTCTACGACTCGCAAAATACTTGATCTGCCGACGTCGGTGGTGTAGTGGTAAGCGTGACTGCTACTGGCACCCCAGTTGGGTTCAATCCCAGTCGACGTCGGTGGTTTTTCTGAGGCGAAAAAATCTGGTCCCTTCAGAAGGGAAGTAAAGCCGTTGGTCCCGGCTCATAGTCATGAGTCGTTAAGTAGGGTCCAGGTGGTGGAGTCGTCTCCCTGGCGTCGGTGATTGTCACCATGTGAGGAAATAGGCCGACGTAAAATAAATAAATAAAAAAAAAACTTGATCTTTCTAAAAAAGATCTAAGCATATATACTGGTCTTTTAACAGGCCATTGTCCGAGCCGCTATCACTTGTGATTCGAACTTCAAAATAATTCATGTCACTTTTTTGGTATGGAAAAAGAAGACTCGAAACATTTGTTATGCCACTGTCCGGCAATTGTCATTAAAAGAAGTCCTTTCTTCGACAAAGGGAGAATAGAACCCTTTGATATTTGGAGAACAAATCCCAGTACGGCCGTGCAGTTCATTCGAAGTGTAATACCGTGTAGGAATAATGTTCTAAGTCAAGCGTTGACGACCACTCCTAACAATAGTGGTATGTCACCTGGTTAGAGCAAAAAAAGGGGGGGATATATCCCAATATATCTAAAAAATGGACGTAGTGATGAAAATACCCGATAAAAAAAAAAGATATATAACAGTAAGAGAAATATGCCAAACATGGCCCAATAAATAAGATGAAGTCTTGTTACAACGCATACTGTGAATCAATCAGTGAGACAGAGACTAAAGGTATGCTTAAAAAACAATTAGAGGAAAGGCTTACAATGGAACAGCGCCTTTTTTGACATTCACAGCGACAACACAATCGCGCTGACAAGTGTTAACCTCATTTTTTTACTATTCTTCAATTTTCATTTGCTTCTGGAGTGAACACACTCATTCAATTTAATTCTTCCAGGTTTCAATCTTCGAAAGTGTTGGCATAATTAAAAAAGCAATTACTTCTTGTGCTTAATAAGTGAAAATTTCACATCGATATCAAAAGGTTAACATTTGTGTTGGCTAGCATTTTTGGTGTATTTTTATGATCCAAAGGCATTTGCAAACAAATCGTAAAGACTGGGAATGGTACATTCCTCGATGTCTCGTGTTTTAAATCGAACATTTGATCATCGATCGGAATGAAAAAAGTAGCAAAAATGGATCTCCGTGTACTGTTAAGGATCACAAGCGGGTAGTTCAAGCTTTCAAGAGGAATCTCAACAATTCAGTTCGAGATGTGGCGAAGAAACTGAATCTAACCAAAGCTTTCATGCAAGATGCAAGAAAACGCGAAGGACTACATACGTACAAAGCCCATATGGCGCCTAATCACGATGAACGGCAGAATACGGTAGGTAAAACACGTGCACGGAAGCTCTACACCCAGATGTTAACGAAACCACAATGCCTCGTTATGGATGATGAGGCGTATGTAAAAACAGACTTGCGGCAGCTTCCGGGGCTCCAGATTTTCACTGCCCATCATAAATTTGATGTCCCTGAGAACGTTAGAAAGCAGAAGATGATTTGGCAAGCAATTTGCTCGTGTGGAAAGCGGAACACCCCATTCGTGACAACTGGAACGGTCAATGGGAAGGTGTACCTAAAGGAATTCCTCCAAAAGCGTCTACTTCATCTTCTGAGATCACACGATGGTTCTACGATTCTCTGGCCAGATTTAGCCTCGTGCCATTACTCGAAAGAGGTTTTGGAGTGGTACAGAGCTATGGAGATCAACTTCGTTCCGAAGCATCTCAACCCCTCGAGCGCACCAGAACTACGGCCAATTGAAAAGTTCTGGGCCATCATGAAGCAGGCTCTTCGGAAGCATCCTAAGGAAGTGAAATCGGAGGAATATATGAAGAAAAAATGGATTGCCAGAAAATGGGTCCACATGTTGTACAGGACCTTATGAGTAGTGTAAAGAAGAAGGTTCGTGCATTTGAATATGGAATTGAAATTGAATAATACAAACATGGGAAAATATTCATAACATGTTTTATTATACTCCCTGAAAGTTGGACGATGATTGGCTGAACGGGCGAATTTTGCCGAATATTTGTGTGTGTCGCAATTTGATTCCGTACTCTCTTTATGCAGATTTGTATGACAGCAAAAATAGGTCATTTTTAAGTAAAAAGTTAAACTAAAGATTGGACTCGGAAAAAATGCGACACTTTGTTTTGGGTGTAACTTTTTATCGCGTGCGTAAAAATTAATGAAATTTTGGATAATACTAGTTTAGAGTGTTATGTTTATGTGTGTTTTATCGCGATCTGTTTAGTAGTTTTCAAGATGCATTCGAAACAAGAAGAGCTACGCCAGCAAATCTTGAGCGCGGTGATCGATCATCCTGGACAGTCACACTGATGGATCGGCAAAAGGCTTGGAATCCACAATTCCACCGTGTCCCGCGTTGTGAAGATGTTCCAGGAGACGAAGACCATCGAGCGGCGCGCTGGAAGCGGCCGAAAACCGAAAACGGAATACCCAGAGAAGGCGCGGGAAATAAGGCAGTACTTTAAGAATAACCCGAACCTTTCCACCCGAGACGAGGCCAAAAAGGTCAATTCGTCGAAGTGGTGCGTCCAGCAGACCATGAAGCGCCAAACCGGACTGACAAGCAAAACACAGTGGCCAAATTGCGTGCGCGGAAGCTGTACCGTGAGTGGCTGGTCAAGCCAGGCTGTCTCGTCTTGGACGAGAAGACATTTATCAAGGTGGACACCAAACAAATCTCCGGCCTCGAGTTTTTTGTCGGTACGTCCCGCATGCAGGTTCCGGAAAAGTACCGGAAGTGAAAGATGGACAACTTCGCGAAGAAGTACCTGTTGTGGCAGTCGATCTGCGAGTGCGGATGGTACAGCAAGCCGTTCTTTAAAACCGGCACCATAAACGAGCAGATTTTTCGAGAGGAATGCTTGCAGAAGCGCTTGCTGCCCTTCCTCCGCTCTCACAGTGGTCCCACGTTGTTCTGGCCGGATCTCACTTCGTGCCATTACGCCAAGCCTGTAATGGATTGATACGAAGCGAAGGGCGTTAATGTGGTCCCGAAGGAGGCGAACCCGCCAAATACACCAGAACTTTGTCCGATCGAAAAGTTTTGGGCGATAATGAAGAAGAAGTTGAAGAAAAGCGGAAAAACATTCAAAACCGATGAAATTCTGAAAATGACGCCCGGTATAGAAGAGAGTCCTACGTTAAAATCCATTGTCAAGTTTAAGTAAATGTTCACAAAAAAGGAATACAGCCTTACACACTCAATCTTGGAAATAGTCCAACAGCCGATCAACTCGGCAATTACTTTTGCCGATATCCCTATTTAATGTTTGTTTGTCAGCTGAGTATCGGTAAAATTTTAATTTCTAAGCCGAATCTCGGTAATTAATTTACTGAATCTCAGTAAATTGAAATGACGAAATGATCGGCTGTTAGATGCTTGGTGAAAAAAAAGCTCAGTGTTTAGTTCCTTAATACATAAACATAAAAGGACCAGTTTGATGTGTGAAAACACTAAAAAGGAAGATTTTCTTGAATTGAAGCTAGTGTACGGTTTCATTTCAACTGTATAATTCCTAGGTCTAAAAATGAAGGTTTCTGATGATATGATATTTTGAACCAATTTTAACTGTAATATTGTCAGTGATTTGTCCTAGGGAACATTTGTCTTCTTGAAAAAAAAATCACTTTATATATAAATATCATCTTATGAATCCTAATGTTCAAAACACAAAGGTCCATGATAAAATAAATCATCTCCGACCGTTACAGAAAGTGGCAGTCATAATACCACAAATAAAAATACTTCATCAAACTTACGATCATCAATCAGTTTCTCAAGAACATGCGTTGGAAAACATTCTAGCGAAAACATGATTTTGCATCGCCATTCACCAACGTGCCCCATAACAGCACATCCTACTATAATACGTCGATTGTCGTTCTGAATTACTGACTAGACTCGAAGTCACCATCGCATCAGTTGCTTATAACGATAAACAAGTACCTACTTACGTGTTGGTTCTCGGTTGTAGCACCCCACCCCTACAGCAAGACGCTATTTCACTGCCACCCGTGTAGCCTTTTTTCTAATGCTACACCCTCTCTTCGATAACCTATTACTGATTGCGCGAGGGAGCAGAGATACGAGGTTTGATTCTCTCGCTCGGACGGCAGCCAAAAGAATCTCCGGCCCGTGATGTTTCTCATTACTGTCTGTGAATCTTTTGGGCGCCCATATTTGTTTTCCCTCGTAGATAGATGTACGCTTCACGTTAAATGTCACATAACACTAGAACTCGTATATTTGCACCTCAATTTATCAACTTACATTATCCTCACTGGCCTCCCCTGGTTGCCGGAACTCATCCCGCATTCACAAGATGTGTACACCTGGAACCGGTGGTGTGACTCTGACGCTGCTATTCACTGGTAAATAGCTCAATTTCTTCCGAAATGAGCGGAAATTCCTTGCGATGCTCGATTAGCGCAGAAAATTGCTCGCCATATCACTGGTACCGAAGTCACCCTCCGGCTTGTCTGCTATGTCTCCTGCCGCCCTTTTTCAGCCTCTTTCAAACGACGCTGCCTGCTACGTTCATCATGGAGAATCCGATTCGTGATTCATTTTTTTCATTTTGCTGTGCTCAAACGCTGGATTATTTTTACGATGAATTTTCCTCTACACGTTTTCGATTAGAAATTCCTTCGACCACTAGGATGTTTTGCGCGATTATTCACTGTCGATCGTAAAACTATTTGCATGCAAAAGTATACTTGGAGAGGGTGTATGGTAATCAGAAAAGTGTGAAAATTGGAGTGAAATTAGAAACACTTGAACAGGCGAACTCGGCACGTACTTTGCACATAGTTTCTAATGATCCCCACACTGCTTGATTTTTGTTCCACCCTAAATCCACTGACTTCTAGGGCGAATCACTCATTTTCACTATTAATTCCACTTGATAGAGGATCCGGTTGTTGAAAAACGCACCATATATTCACGCAAAACTATCGAAGACTGTTTGAAAGCCAGGGTCAAAAGCAGAAAGATGGAAAACCAAAGCAGCATAGCAAGAGAAAGAAAAAGGAAAATTTGGGAAAATTTCCCACACTGTTCTTTCAGGAGAAGTTTTACACGCATTTGCTCTCACGATTACTAAATGTATGTGGAGTACTCCCGCTCTCAACGGATCCCTGCTCTTGTATATTGGCGATCCATCTGGCTGGAGGATGAGTAGGGTGGGTGCCACCCAACGATTATCCGTGTTGTTACTAACGTTAAATCATCACTGAACATCGACTGTGTTTACGCGAACAGTCTCTCGTAACAAACGTTTGTGCCCTTCGATATTAAACTAGCAACTGATTTGAGTTGCAGTTCCGTTGGGTCAACATCTGCCGCCGTGACTGACTATCTGGGAGCAAACGGCTTCCCGTTCGTCCGGCTGGAGTATTTTATCCAGACTGTAGTAAATGTGCATCTCATTTGCTCTCGCCTAGTTCGCCTCTCACACTAGCAACAGACGATCATAATAATTTATTATTCCACGTTTTTCAACTGTGTGTTGGTGCACCGATTCGACATGGTTAACACGCTAATCAGGAAAACATTACGAGGTTTCTTGGTGGTATATGTGTTTGTGTCTATTTCCGAGAGGCGGTTGACCTGTATGGATATTTTAGATGGAAATTGTCTGGGATATCTTGAGATAATATTACCTGTTCGAATCAGCTGTTGTTCAATCAGTGGTTTCCACGATGGAAACCTAGTTGTTGAAATTAGTAAGCAAATGACTGAGAAGTAAGGTGCACACAATCGATGTGGCACGTGTGAGAATATTTGTAATGGAAAAACCTCTCACTGAAATTTTTTTTCATAAATTAGCTTTCATTCACTTCGTAAACATGGATTTTGTACATAGAAAATGTCTCGTATATTGTATGAAGTTTTCACTTTGCTTTTTAAACGGTGAAATGCTATCATCACACCTTTTTGTATAATGTACGAAGACATTTTCGTGAAGATCGACCAATCGCGACATCTCTTTTATCGTACTCATGCACGATGGCGTTGCTGCTGTGATGGGCGGCAATAATTGATTTATCCCAAAATAATAATTTAAACGCTGTCTAGAGTTGTAACTGTAAACTCATTATTGACGTATCTTCTCACGAGTCACCATAGTGAGATCAACCACGAATTCAGTATCAGTATGTCAGAAATATTAAAGAAAAACGCTGGACAACTCCACATAGTTGCGCTTTGCTTTTCAATTACGTTTCGAGCCGATATAGCACTTCGGTCAGTCATTCATGCAACCACCAGAGAGACGTTTTAAACGTAGGACTACACTGCCCTCGGATGCATAGTTGACGTAACCACTATCGGTATGATTATTGAGAAAACGCGTTGTTTTCGGGTTTAAGCTGAATTGCAATCTACACCAACAATTATGGACAAATGTTCTGTCCATTTGATGAAGTTTTACTTATAAATGTGGGCCAGCAATATAATTAGAATAGTTTCATTTTTTTTTATCATCTTTAAAACGCATACGCCAACTTATGCGAATAAACAGGCGTTTCACTGAACGTATATTCTCATAGTTTGCCGTACAAATAAGGCTGCTATGTTTTAAATAATAATTCGTACATTAGGCTCTCGCCAATTGGCTTCACGAATACCAAATAAAAGTTTAAACCAGCAAAGCTCCCATTTGATTTTGCCGATATCTATCATCGGACTTATCAGTCCAGAAAATGTTCGACTCTTTGAAAGAGCGTCAGTTGGAAAAAAGCAAGGATGTGGCAGTTACAGTTTCTACTGTAAGGTGTAGAGAGACCTGAACATAAAATTTAAGAGTGCGAACGTTGTCAAGCCCATCGTGTTAACAAAGAGCAGACAGGGTTGTGCGGACGATGTGAAATGTTCCTCGAAAAGAAGTTCACAATTTTCCAGATTTGGTAAACTGTGTGAGAAACTCTGATTTCCTTGAATGTTTTTTTCAAATCAGTTTTGTTGCAGAAAACGTCGATTTTGTAATATGAACTAAAATCTTGCAGTGTGCCCGAATCTTGCACTGAAACCACTGAATAAAGCTCGATTCAAAGTAAATCTGGACGCACGGTTTAATACACCACCGCATCCCTGGTGGTTGAAAAGAAAAACGTTTGACAGGCATTTGTTGATGTTTCATTGACGATGAAATTGGTGAAATTTTTTTCTCGATTGACGACGTTTTGTTGTGCACTAACATCTAGAGAATCCTTCGTGGTCTGCCTCAAAAATAGCGTCTTGAAATCAAACGTTACAAGGATACTCTGAGTATGGATAGAGCACAGCGCATCTGTCATAAAAGTGGCCCCAGGACAAAGGCCTGAGGAGAAAGCTGTTGAGGTACGTGAAAGGCAACCCAGGTGTCTGCATACGTGATTTGACAAAGAAATACGATTCCAACTTTTCCAACGTGCGTAACATCCTTTCAAGAGAAGGATATAAGTCTTTTTATGCAAGTAAACATCCGAATCTCTCCCTGAAACAAAAACTAGTGGCTAAAAAGCAAGCACGATTACTATCCGAATGAGTATTGACGAAATTTGGAATGGATTAATGGATGGCGAAACATATGTCAAAATGGATTATAGATAAATCCCCGGACGAAAATATTACCAGACATCTGGTCGTGGGGATGTCCCTTCCAGGTATAAATTTGGTTTTGCTCGGAAACTAATGATTTGGCAAGGAATCTGCAGTAGTGCCCTTAAAAATCAAGGTTTTCATCACATCTCACAAAATGACGTCAAAGGTTTACATTAAAAAGTGTCTGAAAAAGCGGATTTTACCCTTCATTTAACGTAACACAAGACCACCCAAGTAACATTGCCAAAACCATCCAGCTTTATTAAGTTTAACTAAAGTTTTATGAAAGCCACTAGAAATCAATTCGGGTTTATGATGGCAGCAAGAGATGCCAATAGGTTTCAAATTTTAGTCAGGTTTATAAGAACCTACACAGCTTCTTATAACGATCTTAAAACCTTGACTTCTAAAATTCCTTTTACCCCTTATCAAAGGTTTTATTTTGACTTTGTAAACTCGTATAGTGCTGTTTTGAAATGCCGTTTTAGGACTCATTCATATTATCTTATTATGGTCAGTTGAAAAATCATTTTAAAACCATTTTGCCTCCAGAAAATGCATTAAACGGCTAATTGGCATTGAGAAAAGCTACCATGCGACCAGATAGTTTTATAGTAGCCATTGGTAAGATAAATTGGCTTTTCGGCAAAACTGTGATTTCTTGCAATCGCCATATTGAAATAGGTATATGAAATAATTGAAATGTGGAAAAATAAATACACAAAATTTTAAATGTAATACAATTGAACTGCAGATCTGAGACAAATTTCGGTATTTGTTCAGATAACCTAATTGAATTCCATCAATTTTCAGAAGTTTCTTGATTAATTTGTCGAATATATTTCTTTCAATTTTGTTTTTGTTGTTGTAAGCTCGTAAAATTTCCGAGGCGCATTAATTTTCAGCTCTTATCGTGCCAATAATCACCATAACATTAAATGCGCATATGATTTGGAGCATGATACGCTATAAAAAAAAACTCAATTTGTTTCATATATTTTGCTTTAAAACATATATTCCCGCAACACTTGAGCTTTTTTCTTAACCATTATTTACTGTTGAATGAATCAGAAGAGCAGAGAATCGTAATCCTCCGAATTGCCCTGAGTTCAGGCCGATCGAAAAATATTGGGCAATTGTCATGCGAAAACTGCGAGGATGCGATAAAGAAGTGACAAAAGCACTACAAATGCGTGGAATAAGTTCGGCGGTACAGTGTCAACAGTGACTGTGCAGATCGTGATGGCATCGATCACAAGTAAAGTGCGACAGTTCGTTCGAAACGGTGAGATGTAATAACTTGTTATATATCGTTTAAAAGCTGAATAAATACCCTTTTGTTTTACGTTTTGATCAACATTTATGTTGTTAAATGATTGAGTTATGGTCACTTGAATGCGTCCAAATTTACTTTGAATCGGGCTTTACTGTTCAGTGTATAGAAAATGATAATAAAGAATAGAATTCGTACATAAAATCTGCATAGAACGAAATCTCACCTTCTCTTACGCAATAATCGAGCGGAACCAAAACGGAACATTTTTCCCAAAGTAAAAGTGACATCTCCCATTGCTTGGCGTGGAAACTTTACGAATTCCAATTTTATTTGTCGTTCTTTTCAGGTACTGCTGCAGAAATTTCTTTTATCGTGGAATTTCCATAGCCATTCAATTAAAATCTCATTCAACGTGAATCGTTGTTCCATGTATTTTTTCTTATCTTTTAGTTCTGTCTCGCAAACTTACCTTGCTATTTCAAATTGATAAATCTCGATTGTTAGTTAATGAACATCGAATCGAACTCCATCAGATTGCTCAATGCAAGTAATCATACAAACTGAAGTGATTCAATTTTCAATATCAAATACAGATTCTGAGTTATATCAATTCTAAAAGTTGAGGTAATGGCTGCCGTCAAGAGCGCTTCAGCCTGGGTAACGATAATTTTGTTTGTTGAGGAGCGATTTAATTAATCTTTTTCATAACGTTGCATGTCAAATGAATCGATTGTAGGATATTCTCTACATTCTCTTGCTTTCATGTAAAAAATCCATCCACGTTCCGTTCGCATCAAACGACCTTTTTTTCATCTGTCGCATCCATCTGGTTTCAAACGTCACCACCATTAGAATAACGTCCACCAAGAGCATGGAACAATGACACTCTTTATTCAATAAATGGCTCAACCACGATACTTTTGCTGCGGATTTGTTTATACAGGCAACATAATTCCCAAAACCGAGCAAACATTAATGCGCTGCTTGTGCATTATGGTTATAGTATGTGCATAGAAAGCGAAGGGTGAACTGTGGAACCAGATAAACAAATGATATTTAAACAAACTATACCTAAATACATGCTTCAAGCGTTGTGTGCGTGTTTTTTTTCAGACGGAAGTTGTGAATTTGAAGGGAAGTTAATAGGCATTGTGTTGTAATTTGTTCAAAAAAACCGCTAATTTTGTTAATAGTCGAAACAGAAGAGGAAGATACAAAATAAACTTTTAAAATTGCACAGCGATTTCCGGAACCGATGCCACGATTGGAACTTCTGTGGTTTCTTGTGAGGCTGGTTCTTCGGTCACTACTTCTACTATCTGATCTACGTCCTGCGTAATGGGCTCGACAGGTGCGTCACCCCTCATGCTGTTGGACTCACCAGGTTGTGCATTTGTCGAAGCTTGTCTTCCTGTTTCCTTCACAGGGGTGTTTGGTCTTGCCGTTTCCATAGCTTCGGTTTGCCTTTTGCCCTTCGGTCTGGTAATTTTGCTTATCATACACGGCCTCAATGGTGGATGAAGCCTTAGATGCGGTGGCAGTTCATCGTCTGGGTACAGCCGGTCACAAAAGTATACCCGTTTGACGCGGACATTTGCATGTATCTGTATCCGAACAGTTTCGATGTAATTTGTACTGTACGCTCGACGCGTGAAGTCAGCCAAATTGAACTGGATTTGATTCCAGCCGGGGGTTAGAGCTAGTGGCATCACGGTGCAAAAGTTGTCCACTCGAGTTGCGCTTTGATAATTTGATGCTCGGAAACGGCGAAGAATGTTCCGATCGTCTAATATCTGAGAGATTAAATAATTTAAAATTGAATTGAACCTGATATAAAAAACGTCAAATACCTGAATCTCGAAGGAGAAAAACTTTTTCAAGTTCTTCACCAGTAAAACTAAGAATGGTAGCTTAACGCCAAGCGAAGGACAGGGAGATTTCGGAGCTACCATGTAAGTGGTGGCAACATTGACACCCATCAGTTCGAAGGACATAAGCTTCAGTTCTGCATCCGTTACCCGTTTGGCGTGACCATTCTTGATGACAATGTCCCATATTTCCAGTGGCTTGCTTCCACTGCTACTAAAAACTGTCAGAAATCCCCGTTGATACGTGTTACGAAACATCTCCTGGGATGCGATATGTGCCGATTTCCGATGACAAGTGACGCTTTTCGAAATTGTGACCTACTACGATGATTTATTTCGTGTAGAAAATTTAAATAACAAACGTCAACAATATTCAACTGTTGATAAAAGATAAGTTATAATTAAACGTAACTTAAACATGACATGCCAGGGAAATTTCTCCGACATAAAAAAAAAACAATAACCTACATTAACATCAATGCAGTGCGCAAAAATGGCATAGATTCAGTCGTATCCTAGCCAACGAATACTTTGTTTGTCCTCCTGATCGATCCGACGAGGACGCGATTGTGAGCAAAGCAAATCAGTAGTTCAGCGGGGAAAATCAATAACTACCGAGAATTTGTAGCGCAACCATAAACGCGTGAACTTGCACGATGGCTGGTAGGAAGAAGAGATCTAGTGCTTCGCAGCGCAAATCGGTTCAATTTGCGGCCGCTTCAAAATCGAAAATTTCCAACGACAGTATACATCCCAGTTATTCGAAATTTACGTTAACCTAGTAAGTAGGTAGTATCTAGTGAAAATGAAACTTGCTAACTAAACTATTCCATTCCAGCCCTGTAGTTTGCCGCCAGCGCTACCACCGGGACAAAGTGCGGTACGACAAACAGTTTGAGTACGAGTTAAAAATGTTGGAATTAATGCAAAACTCCGCATACGATTCGATGCGTTTTCACAGGTCAGTATCTCGAGTAACGTTTTGAAATCGATTTGATTAATTTGTACATTAAACGTCGATTTTTATTTTTAGACATTTTGCCATTACTACACTGTGGCCACCGCTGCACACACGGAAGGAAATTGAATACGTACTGGACAAGTTTTTCCGCTTACCGGGCAAACAGAGCCGCCGATTGCACGAAATTATGAACGCTCCCGTGTACTAGGGCACGATGAATAGTCAAGTTATTGGTGGAAATAAACGCTAAATTTGAAGTATTTAGTTCACATGTTTTTTTTCGGAGTTGTGCTCTGAAATCAACAATTGTTTTTCAATGAAATGAAACGTTTTTTTTTTGTTATATGATCTGTGTTGATAGAGCCTCTCCGAATGTTGTTTTCCAGACCATCACATCAACAAACGTTCTATAAACCTTATATTAGACCAAGTTTTGCAATATAGGAATTATTTCCATCTTTTCAACATTAACAATATAACATTCGCCTCTTCCATTTGTCATAGTGCTATTTATTTTTTCTTAAGGAATTGGAGTTTTGACGTATCATTTAAAGCCCGATTGAAAGTAAATTTGGACGCATTCAAAAGATCATAACTCAAGAATTAAAAAACATACACAATTGTTCAAAACGTCAAACAAGAGGATATTTATTCAGCTTTCAAACGATATAGCAAGTTATTACATTAACAAGTTATTACATTTCACCGTTTCAAACGAACTGTCGCACTTTACTTGTGATCGATGCCATCATGATCTGCACACACTGTAACCGACCAGTACCCATTAATGGGTAAAAATGTACCCATTTTTTTATACTATATGAAGCTGTCAAAAAATGGGTACTTCTAAAATCAAAATAATGCATACTAAAGACCCATTTTTTATTTTCAATGAGAGACCAAAAGATGAGTATTTTTCTACCCATTAATGGGAAAAAAATATCTTAGCGTTTTCCTGACTCACTTTGTATAGTTAAAAGCCAGGTTAAAAGTGCGCTGTTCGAAAAATAAAATAAAAAACTTCGTGGAATTCAGTCCACGAAAACGCTAAAAATATAGAAGAACTGGAGTTTAAATTGGAAAGCGAAAGCTTCCAAAAACTGAGAGGTAAGTTATTAATTTATTATAATAAATGCTTCAATTTCATCAGTAGAATCGTACTTCAGAATACGTGTTACTTCCGGAGCGTAACATCCAAGCTTTCATCAAGTTGGCGTAAAAATTAAATCTCATCAGATATATTCCACGGAAACCTACAGGAATTGTTTGGGCAATGTAGGAATCTCTCTGGATGATCACGATGTGATGACCGCTTCAATGGAACACCCCGTCGCGGGAATATTTGCCGATGTAAAAAATCCCGAACTTGACATACCTGAGAGGTAAAAGGCCTGTGGCTAGAGAGTGGTTGTTACGAATTAAACAGTTATCTACTATATGTTTATTCTAATGCTAATTATTCAATATAACAAGTAAAAACAAATCACAAAAAAATGGTATTTCATTCCCATTTCACAAATAACAAACATTTTGAAAAATGGGTATTTCATACTCATTTTCCAAATAACAAACGTAATTGAAAAATGGGTATTTCATACCCATTTCTCAAATGACAAACATTTTAAAAAAATGGGTAAAAATACCCGATAGTCTGACGTACAGGCTCTTTACCCATTAATGGGTAAAATTGTTTTACCCATTAAAGGAGTTAACCCACTTAAGTTTGAAATGGGTGATATTTTACCCATTAATGGGTACTGGATTGTTACAGTGCAGACGCTGATGATATTTTACCGGCGAACTTATTCCACTTTAAACGCATTTGTTGTACATTTGTCACTTCTTTACCGCATCCTCGCAGTTTTCGCTTAACAATTGCCCAATATGTTTCGATCGGTCTGAACTCAAGGCAATTCGGAGGATTAATGTCTTTGGCGACAAAATCAACATTGTTTGCAGCATACCATTCTAATACCTCCTTAGAGTAGTGACAGCTGGCTAGATCCGGCCAAAACATTACGTTGGTCTTGTGTTGCCGAATCAAGCGTAAAATCCGCTTTTCCTGACCCTCTTTAATGTAAACTTTCGACGTCATTGTGTGAAATGTGAAGAAAACCTTGGTTTTAAGGCCACAACTGTAGATTCCTTGCCAAATCATTTGTTTCCGAGCAAACTTATCAGCAAAAACAAATTTATACCTGGAAGGGACGTCCCGCCACCAGATGCCCGGTAAAATTTTCGTCCGGGGATTTGGATTTTAATCCGTTTTGGCATATGTTTCGTCATCCATTAAAATACAGCCATCAAATTTCGTCAAAACTCGTTCGAATAGTAATCGTGCTTGCTTTTTGGCCACTAAATTTTGTTTCAGGGAGCGATCCGGATGTTTACTGTTACAAAAAGAATTATATCTTTCTCTTGAATCGTATTTCTTTGACAAATCACGTCATCTGTGTTACCTTTTACGTACAACACCTTTATCCTCAGCTCTTTGTCCCTAGTGCCACTTTCATGATAGATGCGCTGTGCTCTATTCACACTCAGAGTAACCTTGTAACGTTTAATTACAAGACACACCGTTGACTTTGAGAATTTTAACACGTTTGCTTTTTTGGAGGCAGAGCACGAAAAGTTCTCTAGATTTTTGTGCACAATTATTTTTCATTTCTCAAGTTCCATGATCCGTAATTTCGAGATGCGTCAATCAATCGAGAAAAACTTTTCTCCAAATTTATCGTCAATGAAACATCAACAAATTCCTGTCAAACGTTTTTTGTTCCAACCACCAGAGACGCGTTGGTGTATTAAGCCGTGCGTCCAGATTTAATTTGAATCGAGCTTTAAAATCGTCGCACACAAAATTCACTCTCAAAATTCGAGTTTTTATCCGATTATCACCAAATTTTTAGGGAGTGAAAAGAAAGAATTAAACTTTCACTTTATTTAAAAAAAACACTGTTCTAAAAACTTTTTTGAACGTATAAGTAGAACGAGTGTGATTGGTAAACTAAGAGAATTTAAAATTAACACTTCATTTGATCACTTTTTTTTCACTTTGGCCTTAATCCCAGTCATACGTTTCTGCACGACCTCAGAATCGACAGCTTTTTGCTTATTAACCCATACTTTCTTCATTTCTTCGTCATTCTTCACCACCTTAGGTCGTTTTAGAAGGTGCTCGTTCATAATGGCCCAGTAATTTTCTATTTGGCGCAGTACCGGAGTGTTTAGGGAATTCAGATCTTTCGTCACGAAATCGACATCATTCGCCTTATACCACTCTAGCACCTTCTTCGTGTAGTGACATGATGCCAGATCCGGCCAGAAGATCGTCAGACTGTCATGAGCCTTCAGGAGAGGGAGAGTGTCTATGGAGACACTCTTCCAAATACACCTGTCCATTCATTGTGCTTACAGTAACGAAAGGTGTACTCCGCGTTCCACAAGTACAAATCGCTTGTCAAATTAAGAACTTATTAGCGAACTTCGACATCTTCTGTGTCCAAAGGTTCTCGGGCACATCACACTTATCCTTGGCAGTTACAAACATGTTTCCTGTAATCTGGTTGAAGTCCGTTCTCATATATGTCTTGTCATTCGTTACGCAGCAGTGTGGTTTCGTTAACTTCTGCTCGTACTACGTTCGGGTACGGCTGTTTGTGACCATATTCTATTTTTCGTCACTGTTTAGAGACTTCTGAACCTTAAACGTACGTAATCCATTGCTCAAATTTTGGTACGCTACACGAAAGTCTTGCTCACATGCAACGTTTTAGTCCCATCTCGAACTGAGGCGTTCGATTTCCGTTTATTGGCTCAAACAACGCGTTTGTGATCGTTCTCGTTGACCTGACGGCTTTTTTCCCCGGATCTTCGCTTCCGATCAACAGTCAGACGTTTTTGAACCATTTAATGATACCAGACACCGTGGAATTCGCGACTCCCAACTTTTTTCCGATGGCACGATATGACAGATCCGTATTCTCAAAGTACTTGTGGAGGCTCAAAGTACCCATAGCGACTACTTGGCGGTTCGTTATTGTATCGTCCACAATACAAAGCAGTGTGCGGAAGGAGGAGCATCCACTCCATTCGCCCGCAGATGGAGGAAGTCCTACTTTAATGTAGAGACTTTTACGAAACTTACGCGAAACCCAGGAAGCTTGCGGCGAACGACTCTTTATGACACTTACACGAGCGTGCGATGCGACCATGCCGAGGGAAGTCAAACCGAGGAATGAAAGATCGCCGGTGTATTGGTGGACTGAGTTGATCGCCGACCTCTGAAGAACATGCCTCCACGCAAGACGGAGGGTGCAAAAAGTGCGGTCAGACGCCGATAAAATCGAGCGCAGAGGGGCGCTAGTCACCGCGAAGGCCGCCCTAAAGACGGAGACAAAGGCCAACAAGCGAGCCTGTTTTGAGGGTCTGTGTCAGAAGGCCAATACGAATCCATGGGGTGACGCCTACCGGGTAGTAATGGCCAAAGTCAGTGGCTTGGCGGCTCGGCGGCTCCAAACGAGCGTTCATCAAAGCTGCTGCAGCTGATCATTGGGGGACTCTTTTCGAACCACGACCCGAGTCCATGCCCCGCAGCCGTAGATTTGTCCCATGACCAGCGTTCCAGTTTCCCAAACCTTAACGCAGTCATAGCGATGGAAGGGTGAGTGGCTCAGCGAACCACTCGTGACCACGTGGGCATTGACAACAGTGCAACGGGGGCTGGCAACGAGGCGACGCTGATGTACGAAGAACTCATTGCGATAGCAAAGTCTCTAGAGGTAAACAAACCGGATGTTATTCCGAACCTGGCCATCAAGACGGCTATGTTGCTGTATCCCGAAATGTTCAGGGTGGTGATGCAAAAGTGTCTGGACGAGGGCGTCTTCCCAGACGCCTGGAAAATTCAGATCCTTTTGTTGCTACAACAGACAGGGAAGCCACCAGGAGATCCATCGGCATATAGACCTATAATATAGGTCCTATATGTGGTTGGTGCTCGAGAGGGTAATCTTCAACAGACTGACAACATACACGGAGGGTATAGGCGGTCTTTCTAATAATTAGTTTGGCTTCCGTAAAGGGAAGTCGACAGTGGATGCCATCCTGTTCGTCACCAATACGGCTGAGGGGGCAATCCAGCACAAGAGGCGAGGAGTACGATACAGTGCAGTGTGAAAAGCATTCAATAACGTCAGTTGGTTGGCTATCTCCAACTCGCTCCGACGCCTTCAGCTTCCAGGTTACCTGTACAAGATTCTTGGAAGTTACTTCCAGAACCGCGTACTGGTATAACGCACAGAGGCAGGCAGAAACGTGTCCAGATCACCGCAGGCGTCCCACAAGGTTCGATCCTGGGTCCTGTATTATGGAACACGATGTATGATCAGATACTGCGGCTTGAGTTCCCGAACGGGGTGAAGATAGTCAGGTTCGCGGATATGTGGTGAATCCATTGAAGAGGTCAAGTTAACAGCCTCGTACTCCATCGGCATTGTGGAGGGATGTATGAGCTCCAGGAAATTGGAGCTAGCCCACCATAAGACCATAGACTAACTCTAAGACCGGTAGGTCCCATACAAAAACGATTTTTTTCTTGGCTCAGTCAGTACTAGAACATCGTCCCAAGCTCGGTCCCAAGCTCAATAATGCACCCCTTATAATGAACTCACATGAACACAATCTCAAATACTCTGTCAAAATAACACAGCAAATCAAAACAAAGGCGCATATATGTATAACAAGGTGCTGGCTTCAAGGTGTAATTCGGACCAAGGGGTTCTACAACAGTGAACCAATTTCAAATCGCTAGTTACATATTGATTGTTGATAAGACTGAGGTCACGGTGGTGAATAATCGGAAATCGGAGCAACATGCGACGATCAGTGCAGATAACTGCACAATAGAATCGAAGAGGTTCTTGAGGTATCTTGGGGTCATGATCAACGATAAGCTGTCCTTTGGCTCTATGGATATATCGGCATTATCCCGGATGATGTCGAATAGCTCGGCGGTGCAAGGGAGTAAGTGCAAACTCCTGGCCAGTGTCGTCCTGTCCATACTGAGGAACGGCGGGCCGGCATGGATCACTGCCTTGAGTATAAAGAGCTAGAGAGTACGCACAGGCTTATGTGTCTAAGAGTGGTTAAGGCATACCGAACGGTATCACGCGACGCGGGGATAATGCCTATTGTCAAGGTCATAAAAGAGGACGTAGAGTGCTTCGAACAACGTGGAACAAGAGGAATTCGGAAGACCACTGCGCAAAATTTCATTTAATTTTACCCAATGGATCAAAAGATAGTGCAAATTGAATGTGTGTTTTAAATGGTACACCCTTTACTATTAAAATGTATCTTTGCTTTGGCATTTTAAGAAGTAAGCCAGAGAGGCTCTATATGCTAAATAATTATCTTTTAGTGTTAATTGAGTGGTGATGTTTTTATATATGCGCTATGGTATTCCCTCTTGGGAGTGTATTGAATTTGAAAAATTTGATAATCTTCCTAACTACAGCTACCTTGGCTTTTCATAATTTTGAGTTCACCATGGTCCATTATTCAAAAATACTTAGATTCAGTCTATCTTCATAGATATGAAGCCACAGGGTTCTCAGGTTGTAATGAGGTTATAATAGTTTTACCATGTATGAAAAAAATTTAAACCAACCCAAGTGGAACGCTCATCACGAATAGCAGGATACCTTTCTTCGTCAGGACAGCTTTCGACAAGGCGTCGATCAATCTGATCAATTTAAAATCTTCTAAAGATTTCAAATCTTTTCCAAATATCTCGCTACTGATCGCGCATTCCTGATAAAATAACAAAGTTGATTTTTTTTCAGTATTTAAAAATAGCTTTCTGTACGCCATTGGAGGATTCGACTGCAAGGAAAGACTACCGACTGTAGATTGTTATCATTTGAAAATAATGAATGGTCAATCGTACCGGCGATTAAGGACATACGGGATCAAGTCCCTATCACTTCGGTGTTTTTTGAGAACAATCCTCAAATACTGTTAGGACTTCGCGTGAAATTTTCGAGAATCGTTTGCTCCCCTGGAGCATCCATTGAGTAGCAATTTCAGCGTTATTTTTTTTGTTTTGTTTGTGATTTTAGTCTCAAAAATCGCGAAGTGAAAATTATCCTAACCTATAAATCAAATGGAAAAAGGACTCCCTCCAGTTTCACCTTAAGTATGGTCGTTCAGAGGCAGGAGTGTCAGCTCTGTATCAGCTCATTTACGTTGTGGGTGGATTCAATGAAACACGACAGTTGGAGTCGGTTGAGCAGTACGATTCGAAACTACAGACATAGGAGCGAGTTGCGCTAATCAAAATCCCCAGAAGTGCCTTGCCTTTGACAGTTTCACGATTCGGAACTACAGACATGGGAACGAGATATACTAATTAAAATCCCCAGAAGTGCCTTGTCTTTGACGGTTTTGTATGGGCAACTTTACTTTATGAAAGAATGCAATGGACATACCTTTTTGGCTATCTTTGAAGTTCATGATCCTGTTAGTAACACCAACAATCAATATGCAACTAGCAATTTGAAATTGGTTCACTGTTGTAGAACCCCTTGGTCCGAATTACACCTTGAAATACATACCTTGCTATACATATTTGCGCCTTTGTTTTGATTTGCTGTGTTATTTTGACAGAATATTTGAGAGTGTGTTCATGCGAGTTCATTATTAGGGGCGTATTATTAAGCTTGCTAGTACTGTCTGAGCCAAGAAAAAAATCGTTTTTGTATGGGACCTACCGGTCTTAGAGTTAGTCTATTGTAACACTTGAGAGGAGAGCACATCGCTAACATTAGACCATGCTTCAGTGGTAATGTATGCGCAGTCGCGTGTTTCCAATAATATGGAACATCTCAGCGCAATGGGTGCCTCTAAAGGACGCAAAAGTAAACGAGGGAATGAAGGGCATAGTGGTTTGGGCTCGAACAGTTGCGTTCAGTTCCAGAGGAACATTAGTGGGAAGCAATAGAGGGTGAACTGATAACTTGAATAAGATCGAAGTGAAAGGGTGAGTCGCTTAGAACAGTGTACCAGGCACGATTTGACGATTTTGTTACATAACAGCGGAACTTCGATTTTCAATCCATACCACACTTTTGACAGCTGAGCTTGACTGTTTCACTGCCAAACTCCGGATCTTCCAGGAGTTGTTTGGAAATGATATTGCTCCTTTTAAAGCAGCGAACCATATTTTTACAAGAAGGAAATTGAAAGGAAATTGAAAGCCTGCCGTTGCCCTATACGGAACTATCAATACACTTTCTCTTCATGTCTATCCGTTTTAGCATTAAATTACCGTCCACTCCTAGTGCTTCGCATGGAGATGAGAAATCATCTGCTTCTGACAAACTTCATCAAATATCGCAACTCCGCGCATAAGAGAATACAAAAAAAACAACAAGCATAGTGTATCATAACCATGTTTTGGGAACACTGTTGTTTGGATGAACTGCCAGGAAGAGGCAGAAAATCCGGATCTGCCAACCTTAAACTGAATCAGATAGTGGTAGCTCTAATTCGGAAGAACAAATCAATGTCGATACGTGATTTTGCCAATAAATCGGGAACCAGCGTCGGAATGATGCAACGTATCAAAAAACGGAATAACCTGAAGACCTACAAGAAGCAGGGAATCACAGAACAGAGGATATGCACAGCAACAGGTCCACAATATTACACTGCCGTTGAAAAGAAGTGTGTAAGCGATGCAGACAGGTCAATTCAAGTGAAGATGTTTGGTCGAAAAGTGCTGGTAATATGTTCCTCCGGTATGAAGTCTACCATTTTTTACAGTACCGGAACAAGCAATGCGAAAAAAATATCGATCTGAGTGTCTTTAAAAGAGGTTGCTGGCTTTATATCAGAAGCAAGGAAATCCTCCACTATTTTTGACGGATTTTGCGACGGCGCATTACGCCAAAACAACTTTCATTTGATTCATGGAAAACGAAATCTATAGTTAAGAAAGACACCAATCCGTCAAATTTCCCACAGCTTCGACCCATCTCACGCTATTGGGCGATTGTGAAGAGGGTCTTTAAAAAGAATGGTAAAGCAGGAAAGAAAATTCAGGAGTTCAAAAACATTTGGACTAAGGAACATAAAAAAATGATGAAACACTTGTCAGGAACTTGATGAAAAGTATTCGATCAAAAATTCGCAAATTCGCGATAGAAAAATATTAATTTCTTCCGGTCTTCACAATGCTAAAGTCCAATCCCGTACAATAAATAATCATCCATTTGTTTGAACAAAACATCCGTTTTATATGATTTGAAAGCAAAACATGTGGATAACTTATTTTTGATACAGCCCTTAGTAATTTTCTTCTATCGCAGCTGCTACTTCGAGAAATGTGTGCTTCCACTCCATTGCATTGGTATTTTTAATGAAGATGGCCGAACAGGGCGAGCACGAGCTGGCGAAATTGGAGTCTAACAACATAAAGATAGCAATTCAAAAACTTATGTTGATGTCAACATCAAATTGAAATCAATACTTGTTTCCACTTAACGATCGCCAAATTTTATATCAAAATTAGTTTATTGAGAATCTCGGCAAGTGTTTTTCAAAATTCTAATTTTTGCCATTTCTACCGAAGTAATTTATACAGTTTTCCTTGCGGAATAATCCCTCGTAATATTATTCCGCAAGGAAAAGTGACAGCCCCATTTAAATTACATATGCAGGCGTTACTGACGTAACGAAGTCTGCCCTCCTCTTCAGCTGCATTCAAGATAAGTAATTCCGGCAGTAAAAGCATTTCTTGACTATTACTTGTCCTAAACTAATGCAAATTACTTTTGAGCTGCATACTAGCCATAACATTCAACTGAGAAATTCTTGACATTGACGTAGGGTTAAGTAAGAAGACAATCCAAAAAATATGGCTAAAAATAAAGAATTCGGACTTTCGAAGCTAAGCAAACAAAATAACTACCAGTGGTCTTGTATATTTTCATGTGATGCGATCTTTTTCAATAGTTTTCATTTGGTGGAATACATCAGAAACAGTAACAATAGTTTTGGTGGTTCAGTTGCCTACATGGTATGTTGATGCGGGTTATCTTCTCTCTTTCAAAACTGAAAATCACTGATACCTGTTAGTTGGTTTACTAGAGTATTGTTGTACTACGAAAATGAGTGAATTTAATGTCCTAGAAAAATGAGTATTTCATCTACCATAAATCGAATATTTTGTTCTGTTCCAAATTTGAGGGATGCTGTCAATTCCTAAATGAATTCTAATATAAGCTTCCATTTCCATTAAATGACGTTCAGCTTTCAGATGCTCATGCTTATTTCAATCTATAATTACGTGCTCAATATTCTTAGAACAAATATAGTTATCACAATGCAATTATACAATACAATGATACTCGTACGTAGTTTTTCACTTTTAGTTGAGAGAGATACAATTCGAGTTGGCTCGGTGGTTGGATACCGGAAGTGAGTAGTATTTGGTAACGGACCAGTCTATGATGAAGGATTTCTACAAACAATTGTGTTCATATATTTAAAAGTCACTTTAACGCTCTTGGTTCGTTCGTGACTCTTTCAGTGTTCTTTTAACCTGTAACTCCGACGTAATGTATGGATGTTATTAACTTCTCCAAGTCGACCTCTGTTGTTGTTTTATCGTTTTAAATATTGTTTAAACTAATGAAAATAGGAGCAGAAAAAAACGAACACCTAGGGTCATTGAGAATTCAGGTAACTGTTCTCTAACTCGTCTCAAAAACTTGCGACTCATCCACTTTGCTTTTCAAACTTTTGTTTTTATAGTAGGATGAGTGAGATTAACAACCGAAACAGTTACCCTTTCAACTTAAAATTAAAATGCTTTGCCCCCAGCAGTCAAATCAATAAATTCCCTTGAAACAGGAAACAATTTAGAACAGGGGCTTCAACACAAAATATTTTTAAATTTCCTACACGCTTTAAGCGTCCTAACCGTCAGTTTTTGTTTTTTGGTGGTGTTTGATAATATCAATAATTTACTAAATCGAGAGCACTTTTTGATTAGAATTCATTGATTCTAAGTAGTTCCAACTGCTTCCACTGGATAAAGATGGTTAAGTATGGCAAAATAGTGCACTGAAGCGGCCAATACAACGAATAAATGCCAAATCGCATGAGCGAAAGGAAATATTCCATCCGACTTGAAGAAACCAATTCCAACTATATAGAGAAGTCCTCCCAGTTTCAGTTCGGTCATGCCGGTGAATTCATGACCCCAGCAGACGATCACCAGTGATGGAACTACACCGATTACAGTGTAAAAGAAGGTTTCCAAGCATTTGTAGCGTTCATGGAACATCTGGAATGAGAGGATGGGAACATGAGTACAACTGTCAATAGTTTATGCATTGTATATCAGCAAACCTGTTGGTAAATAATGCCTAAGATAGCCATCACCCAAACACACCACTTGACCACCGAAACTATCTGTGGATGGGATGTGTGTCCCAGACTGAGCCACGGATAATACGACCCTGCTATGAAAATGTAAATCATAGCTCTGTCGCATCGATGTAACACGTCCTTCAGCTGGCGGCTCCGGTTGCAGTAGAACACACAATGGAAGAATGTGGACACGAAGAAGAGCATCGACAGAGCGACTCCGTAGATGACAGCAGCGAGCATCTGCGCGGGGGTGTAGCTGCGAAAGAGCAAATTCATCCCGGCATACACCGACGGAAGCACCCACAGCCCGTGCGTGATGACGTTGGCAATGTGTTCGATCTGTAAGCAGAGAAGGGAATTGGTTAAAGTGTTGAATTTGTTAAAAAGGCTTGTTTGCGACACAATCTGGACACCCCTAAATACGTATATCTCTGGAAATACTTCATCGTCGCGTGAAATATTTCGCAGACTGATGAACATAGGTCTGTTAATTATGTGAAATCAATTTTTGGTGATACTACAAGTATAGCAAGTGCGAAAAGCAATTGTGTGAGGTCGCAATGAAAATCCGGATCTGTCAGTAAGAAAGCTTGTTTTTTCTTCAAGAACTGCCAATGACGTTCTTAAATCTTTCGATACATGTTTGACAACAGCCAGGAAGGCTGGGAGTGGAACAAAAAAGGATCTCAGGAACCATCAGCAGGACGCGAAGGTGAAGCAAATATTGCAGAAGAGACCAGGTCTCTCGGTACGTATTGTGGCTAAAAAAATTAAAATGTCCCCAACTTTCGTGCATAATTCCAAGCACCGGCAAGGTATAAATCCGTTGTAGGTGAAAACTGTACCGAACTGTAATGATAAACAGAATGTGATGGCTAACACCCGGGCTCGCAAGTTGTATCGCGAATATTTGACGAAGCTTTCCTGCGTGATAACGGACGATGAAACGTATGTGCTGGAAGACTTTTTGCAGCTTTCCGGAATGTCTTTTATACTGCCATGTAACGGAACGGTGTAGAGGAACTTTTCAGGACAAATAAAAGGACAAGTTTTCCAAAAAAAAATTGGATTGGCAGGCAATATGAAGCTGTGGTCGAGCAAGCCAAAGTTTCATCACTACCGGAACGGTAAACAAGTAAAAATATACCGTGAAGAATGCCTAAAGAAGCTTCGTTCTATCGAGCGGTATCGGGCTCTTGGTCTAGCAATTTTTCAATAAGGGAATGATTGTACTTGCCACACAATTATACTAATGCAAAATATAACTGTGGAAGTACATTTAGAGCACTAAGTTGAGAGCAAATAATAAACTAAATGCGAAAATAACAAGCTTGAAACGCGAAGAAAGAAGAATATATTGTTTCTTTGTTTACTCCAGAATGCTACAGTTACAGCTGTAGATTTTTAGTTTTGAACTTAAGAATAGTTTGGATATTATTTTATAATGTCTGTTGTTCTTCCAAGATATTTAGTGAATACGTTTCAATGCACATCATAGCTTTGCATAGCCCAGAAAGCTACAGCTGTAAGTCCTACGTTCTGATCTCAAGGATAGTTTGGATGACTTATTAGATGTCATATTGCCTTATAATGTTTGTTGACCTTAAAGAATATTTATTGAATATGTTTGAATGTTTATTGTAGCTTTAAATTGCCAAAAAAATACTGTCACAACTGTAAATCTTAAGTTCTGAACGCCAGGACTAGAGCTTCTTAAGATTATCTTCTTGTGTATTTTTACGTTTCAAAATTTTCACTGAATATGCTTGAATACGTGAAGTCTCTTTGTATAGTCTAAAAACCTACTGTTACTACCGTATATTTCAAGTTCTAAGCTCCAGGACAGTTTGAATTACCTAGAGGATCACAAAGTTATAAAATAATGATTATTGACTTTCCAAAACGTTCATTTAATATATTTGAATACATAAACTAACTTTATGTAGCCCAAAAAAAACTACTGTTACAACTGTAGATCTTTTGTTCTAAACATAAGGACAGTTTGGATGACATATAATGTCCCAAAATCGCGTATTATGACATTCAACTCTATTCAATGAATATTGTTCAACACACATTGTCCCTTTGTGCACACCCAAAACTTACCATTACAACTGTATATCTTATGTTCTGAACTCAAGAATAGTTTGGATGACCTAGAAGATGTCATATTGCCTTATAATGTTTGTTGACCTTTAAAAATATTAATTGAATATGTTTGAATATTTACTGTAGCTTTGCATTGCCTGAAAACAACTGTAAGTAAGATAAATTTTAGGTTCTGACACCAGGACAGTTTGGATGACCTAGAGCACAAGCTTATCTTCTTGTGTATTTTTTACGTTTCAAAATTTTCACTAAATATGCTTCAATACGTGACGTTACTTTGTATTGCCTAAAAAGCTACACATTGTCCCTTTGCATACTCCAAAAACCTACTGTTACAACTGTCTATTTTATGTTCTGAACTCAAGGACGGTGTGGATACCCAAGTAGCACACTACGATCATAATAAGTTGTAGTAACTTGATTATGACTTAGCAAGTCATATTTATGTTATCTCAACTAAATGGCAACAAGTGTGCTACTAGGGTAACCTAGATCATCCCAGTTTATCCAAGTATTTTTTTCGAAAATATTCACTGAATATGGTTGCATACGTAGCGTAACATTGCCCAAAGCTGCTATAGTAACTGTGGTAGATCTTAAGTTCTAAACTCATGGACGGTTTGGATCACCTAGAACAAAACAAAAAATCAAATAATGACTGCTAATCTTGAAAAAAGTTCATTCAATACGTTGAACACATACCGTAACCTTATATAGTCCACAAAGCTACTGTTACAAGTGTAGATCTAAAGTTCTGAACTCAAGTACATTTTGAAAAAGCTAGAAAAATCTAAATTGATTCGAAAATATTTGACGTTTATCAACTAGAATTAAACAATAAATATGGATATGTACTATATGTTAAAACAATGCTTTGCACTATTAATGACAGTGACTTCTATTTGTTCCCAAACCTGAAGAGATGGCTCTCCGGTGAGCGATTTTAGTCAAATGATGAGCTCATAGCTTAAACCGAAGGCTATTTTGGAGGACTTCCGAAGGAGTACTATTTGGATGGGATAAAAAAATAAGAAAATCACTGGACTCATTTTATCGACCTAAAAGGAGAGTGTGTTGGGTAGTAAAACCTAATTTGACAAAAAATTCAAAAAATTTCGTGTTTGTTATTAGAGGGACTTTTTAGGCAACCTAGTAGAGCTAAGGCATTTTCGTGAGAAGTACGCTCATCTCACCAACACACATACCTCAACGGTATTAAAGGAAGCAAACAAATAAATGTCATTTCTACCTAAAGCATACGTTTAGCCACAGTGCAAAACAGAGAATATTACTTGTTGTTACGGTGTTATTTTGAGAATTTTTGGAAATATTGTCTCGTGGTTTTCATTTCGGAAGGTAAGTTGAAGATGTGTGTTGGTTAATTTTGATTTAACTTAAGATTTGTGAACGCTCTATAGAAATGGCGAAAGGCACTAGAAACTTCAAAGTGTGTGTGTCATCCTCTATCCCTCACCCAACTGGGGGCGTTGGGCGAATAGAACTGCGAATAATTTGATCAATCATATGCTCTGCAATGGTGCCCTTTTTGTTATGGAGGCCAATACAATGAAAAAGAGAACTTTTGAGGCAAGACAAGTTGTCCTCAAAGCTCAAAGCGGGGGAAAGGACGTACTGGGAGTCCACAACAGGTACAGCAAAACATTACATAGACGCCCTTATTCACACTTACAACTCAGGAATAGAATGTCAAGAAGAGCCACCGTCCCCAACTGAAGCTTGAAACGGGGTACCTGGGAAACCCACAATACCCGCGGCAATAGAAAGTGTACGATGCTCTGGTCGTATTTAGTAAAAGTGATCATGTATATAATTCATTATAAGATTAAATTAGTATTGATGTAGGTTCAAAATAAAGTGATATGGGGACAAAATGGATAACAATTACCTGTCTCGCTCCGCGTTTTGAGAGCACTTACCACTGGTTAGCGCTCTGCTTCAAACAAGGTATCCTGGTGCATTCTCGAGTCTCCAAGCGGTAAAAAAGGAACAAGGAACAACAATGGAACAAAAACTCCTATCGCGTCACTGGAAACCCTGCCCTTTCAGCATGAAAATCAGGTTAAATTCCCATTTAAGCAACACATTAATTCTCGACAGTCCGCCACCGGTATTTGTCAGTTCCGGTTTTAACCCCGAAAAGGTACGAAAACAAATTGACCAACAGATTCAGACGCCCTCTATTTTCAAACAAAAACTCAACTTTTCACAACTTTTAATTTGTACAAACTATTCCACTACTGGAACCAATAACTGCATCAAGCAAGTTGCACCCTCTAAAGAGAGCAATCTGTGCTCATACATTTAAAGTTACTATTTAAGGATTTGGTGAAATTAGAGTCCTTCGAAGCCATTTGAGCCTTTTGGAAACTTTATGCTTCTATTGTTTTCCAAGCTTCTCGTTCTAGCACCACCCGGGGAACACTTGGTCCTACACTCAATGATTTCTTTATTTCAAATCCACTCAACCAATCGCAATGTTTTGTGATATAGTGGGCGGAATATTATAATTGGAGATAACTCAATGCAGACGTCTTCCAAATTTGGCAGATCGACAGGCAATCGGTGGATAACCACCTGGTATCTCATAGCAATATGCTTAGAGGCGGACCGGAAGGTTCGATAAGCTACATCTCCCAGGCACTCGAAACTTCAAGGTAAACTGAAACTCACATGTTCCCAGAATCAGAACAAGCTTAAATCCGCGTGGAAATACATGGATGGCATAATTTAAAAGAAAAAGGCATCGTTAGATCCAAACGTAATTTGGGGGTGGAAGTTTGATGGTGTGAGGAGTCTTTTATTACAATGGCCAAATTTCCAATTTGTTTCATTTCGACCAGAATGAATTCCGGAATGTTTCTGGATCTGCTGGAGGATGTTTTGGCCGGATACATGGAGAACGACGCAACATATGACACAATTTTTCAGCAGGACAACGCATCGATCCATGTGTCTAAGCAATCCATGGTATGGTTTGCTGACAAAAACATTCCACTGCTCGAATGGCCGGCCTGCAGTCCCGATTGCAATCCTATAGAGAACCTCTGAGGTATCCTAGCCGGGATGGTGTATGCAAATGGACGACAATTCAACCGTGTTTCCAGCCTAAAGGCAGCGATTCAGGAGTGTTGGGCCAAAATTGATATGGCAACACTACAAAAGCAATCCGATTCGATGCCAACTCGCATTTTTGAGGTTATCCGAAACGGAGGAGGCCATACCAAATACAAACTATGGATGAACTTCGAAATTTGTCACTCAGCATTATTTTTTTTTATTTTTAAGGTGCGGCTAAGCGAATGTCTAGAATATATTCTTAGTAACGCAGGACTACGTTTCTTTTTTCTATACCGGGTGGCATTCCAAAATTTTGAAAAATGAGAGCGTTACGCAAAAGTGAAAGGGTTTAATAAACGCTTATACCTCTCGTTTGACTAAACAGAATGACTTCATTCATACGCCATTTGATCAGAAAAACTCACAAATGTTTTGCATTGAAATTTGAAAGAAGTTCCAATAGTATAAGAAGCTCAATTTTTCAATTAAAAATGACCTATTTTTGCTGCCATACAAATTTGCATATCAACAGGTCGTAGGAATCGGGTAGCGAATGTCTTCTTCGGAGTCTCGCAAGCGGAAGCGTGAGGCTATTGAGAAACAACAAAAAAAAAACCAAAATGATTGCAAAGACTGGGATTTTAATAGTTGATAGATTATACAACTTCATATGTACCCAAATACTCAAATTACCATATGTGTTATGGTAAGAATTTATTATTTGAATAATACCATTATTACTATACACCAACGCGGTCCTACGAGGACCTCGCGGTTATATCCCGGATATAACCCAACTTTAATTTTGTTTTCGACTTTCTGAACTAAAAATAAATGTTTGATTATCTTGAACATTGTATGAGCTGAAAATAGATGGGTTGTTTCTAAAATCAAAAAATATGAACAATGAATTAGTTTATTTTTTCAAAAACAAAGACAAAATGGGTGTGGCTAAACGAATGTCTAGTGTCGTAGATTAAATTTGACCCATTTGAAAACACCCGGCTAAATCTCTAGTTTCATAAAAGCAGCGTGGATATGTTAATTCAATCAAATGTCTTACCAAAGTTAACATAGAGAACTTAAACATGGTTTCCGTTGGGGAAAATCGAAGTGTGCCTTGTTCGATGTTGTCAGCCTAGGGGTGTCTCACTGATATCGTGCGCAGCAAATTTGAATCAGATTGCAGTCTCTTCAAAGTGAATAATCTCGATTTCCTCCTTCCTGTGACCTTTGTGGGGATGCAGAGGTAAACACGGTTCCCAAACAGCAAAGGTCACACTAACTTTCCTTCCCTATTCTCACCTGATTGCAAGGACGTGGCCGGCGCCGTTATTGATTATTTAGAAATTGTGTCCCTGAAACGTGTACAGTGAGAATGGCCGGTTACTCTCAGCCCCATTCGGTTGATTCATTGTGCAATTTCACTGATTCTGATCAATCACGTAGTAGCAACCATTGCAATGCATTGATACATGCAGTCAGTCGAACAAAGCTAAAAATAAGAACTTAAACATGGTTTCCGTTGGTAATGGATAATCGACGAACAGTAAATTCAAGTAAAATTGTATTCGTATTTGACAATTCCACGGTAACATCGTACGTCAGATTTCTGCCATTTTAAAATAATGATAGACAGGAGATCTTTCATGATTTGGGAAAATGCCCGAATTAGCATATTGAAACCCCAAAAGGATGGCACTGAATATTCCAATGTTAAGTTCTTAAAAAATACGAGTGGACCCCATCAGGTCCACAACCTTTCAAGACATCTTATTTATTAAATGCATCCATTTATTCCTGTACATGAACGCAATTGACACTAATAAACTTTGGGAAGATATCGAATTCAAAGTAAATCCTGATCATGATATAGTGTTAATATTATTCTTCCTAATAAGTTTGCAAATATTATTCTTTCAGCATGTGAGAACAGCACGGTCAAAAAAAAAAACGAAACATCAATAATAGCATTCCGTTTCCAACAGTATTACTTCTACCACGGGAAACCCGTCCATTATACTCTGTGCACATTGGTCCGAAAGTGCGATTTTCAGGAATAAAATAAAAAGTGCATTTAGATGACGTGTAATCAAATTGGTGTCTTGGAAGAAGTTTTTGGTAAGATTAAGGCTCATCTGAAAAAGGGGTCGTCCATAAACTGCGTTCATCGGGGCACGATTTATTTTTTTTAACTTTTTTGTGTGACGTTCTAGGCTTTTGAAACATTCTACAAAATTGTAGAACTCACAATTTCCATAAACTTTGCACAAAACATCAACTTGCTATCTTGTTTTTTTTTATTGAGATATGAAGCATTTTATATGGGAACCCCTTTAAAATCGGTTTTTTAACTCTAACTTTTTTCTTTGATTTTTTCTCGGTCTACTATGTTCTAAAAAGTTTTTGCTTTTACTTAAACACACAACTTTTACGAAGACAGCAATACGCTATCTTTTAGAACTGAAATGATACAAGCGTTTTGTTTTTCAAAATATGCCATTTTCCAAGGGTTATATCTCAAAATGGCGCAAACATTTTGGAAATAAAATTACGTGACATTATGGCAAATATTTTACTGAACATTTAAATGTTTTAATATATGGGGGGTAATTGATAATTACTAGGTGGACATGAATCAAAGAACATTTCTATAAAAAAAATCATTCGCAATCATAGTGTTCAGTTTCAGCTTCCGAAAGGGAGCTCTTCTAGACAGAGGACCAATTGTTCAGATGGTTTGCTTGCAAATTATTTTCGTTCTTTTGTAGCTGCTTATTTCTTCGGCTTGAAGTTTTCTTTAAACACTTTTCCGATTGATAATTATTGTTTTTTATTACCGTACTCAGCAACGATTGTTAGGATAGTGAATTATTTTCTCTTCCTGCGATTCCATAGCTTACTTGATTTCCTCAACACATAGTATGTCGCATGTCGCCTCCCTTCATTGTTATTGTTGAAAACAGTATGTTTCGATAAAAACAAATGCCTGTATCTTTTCAAATTTAAAGGCTAGAGTACAGCCATCATCCAAAACTTTGTGTGTTTCTGTGAAAAGAAAAACTTTCTTCACCATAGAATGCCGCGGAAAACTCAAAGTAAGAAATTACAATTGAAAAGCTCATTGAAGATGTATTTTTACCGAAAACCACACTTCTTTGATTCATGTCCACCTAGTAATTATCAATTACCCCCCATATATTAAAACATTTAAATGTTTAGTAAAATATTTGCCATAATGTCACGTAATTTTATTTCCAAAATGTTTGCGCAATTTTGAGATATAACCCTTGGAAAATGGCATATTTTGAAAAACAAAACGCTTGTATCATTTCAGTTCTAAAAGATAGCGTATTGCTGGCTTCGTAAAAGTTGTGTGTTTAAGTAAAAGCAAAAACTTTTTAGAACATAGTAGACCGAGAAAAAATCAAAGAAAAAAGTTAGAGCTAAAAACCGATTTTAAAGGGGTTCCCATATAAAATGCTTCATATCTCAATAAAAAAAACAAGATAGCAAGTTGATGTTTTGTGCAAAGTTTATGGAAATTGTGAGTTCTACAATTTTGTAGAATGTTTCAAAAGCCTAGAACGTCACACAAAAAAGTTGAAAAAAATAAATCGTGCCCCGATGAACGCAGTTTATGGACGACCCATTTTTCAGATGCGCCTTAATCTTACCAAAAACTTCTTCCAAGACACCAAATCGATTACACGTCATCTAAGTGCACTTTTTATTTTATTCCTGAAAATCGCCCTTTCGGACCAATGTGCAGTGCTGTGTTTGACTGGTTGATTGTGTTTGTTGATAAAGTAAATACAAAATAGTAGAAAAACACGTGCCATTCGGGTAGGGAAGTAGGGTTAAAGATCACGATGAAGGTTCAACTAATCGTTATCTTAATCTATTAACAAGTATTCCACATAGACGCTCACATTTACCAGGCCGCGAACTTCGATGTCACCGATCGTATAAATCTTAAAACATGTATACTTTAACTTCCGTTATGCTAAATCCACGCCCTAAGCCGTTGTTCATTCCTTTCTCAAGTATTCAATAAATCATTTCATCTACCTCTGATACGCAAACCTCGACAGCCGGTCAAGTTCCAATGCCAATTAGATCCAGTATGTCAGTGATAACAACAAGCTCTTATCGGCAGAAACAAAGCATCCGCTTTGATTTCAACCGAAATCACTCACCTTTGTTGGAATGTAGGCACAACCAGGTGCGGCACGAGGATTCTTCATCTTGAGCTGCTTAAACTGCTTCCACGGAACGGATTTAAAATCGTGCCGCAGTTTCAACCAAAATCCTAACATTCCGAAAATCTCCGCCGGAGATGTTCCGCTGCTACTGCAATCCTCGCCATTTCCATCGTAACCACACAGTTTGAACTCTCCATTGCAACTTCCGCCGCTCAGGGATCCCGCTCCGTTGCTAAAGATGTGCGAAGGCGATGACGAGGGCGACTTCTTCACCGGAGATGATGAGACCGATGCAGATGGAGTGCTCCGGCGATGCTGGCACTGTTGCTGCTGATAAAGCTCGATTGTACTTCCTCCGTTGCTAATGTTTCCGTTGCCGTACGATTCAGTAAAGGATGGGTTGTTCCGGGTAGTAATGCCATCTTGCATTGCGATTATGCTGAAACAGATAATACAGTATCGTGTTAAAAATAAATTAAGCCAGTTTTGAAAATGATTTTTTTCTCATTTATACCGCACGAAAATCAATTAAGCAACCCTTAAAAATGTACGATTTTCTATAAATTCTGTATAATCTATAAATTTGCCAAGTTACGAAAAATCACGTGACATAAATGTATCATAACGAACGGCATTTCTGTTGTTTGTTTTCGCGTACTTCAATTCGACATCACATTGTATCTCCGAGATCATGTTCCCACCCATCTGGTAGTATCCGACCGGCTCGGAATTCAGTTTAATTTTGGCTCTATATTACGGTCATTCGGTCAGTCAGTCGGCGTGAATGATCGCCGTATCAAAATAGAATCCCGCAAGTTCAGTAACACCTCTCTCTCTCCCTCTCTCCCTCTACAATCATTTGCCGGATGGTGTAGAACGCGTGTCAGTTAGTATCAGCGCCCGAACGAAGATCATTAGACAATCTCCACTCTGTTTGTTTGGCAGAATAAAGCTTGGTAGATAATTATGAGTGTTATACTGGACACCTGCTGCCAAACACGAACCGTTCAGTATCTTCAATTTCACAAATGAACAGCTGTCAACGCTTGAAATAGTGGTCGAGCTAGATTTGTGTAAAGGGGTTTTGATGGGGAGTCAGATCTGATTGATATTTTTTCAAAATGTATAGCCAGAACATAATCTCACAAAGTATATACGTCAAATCATGAAGAGAAATATTCTCGTCCGACTGCGGAACAGTTGAAGAATGCCATTCAAATCAAACAAACCATGTTATGACGTAGGAAACGAACGTTGGTACACAGTTCAAAGGTAGATAAGGAGCCAACTCAAATCCATCTCGTGTGGTTGAACGATAACGTGCAGTTCAAGAAGGCCCAGGATGCACATTAATAAATAAACGATGACCCTAAGAAGTAGGGTGAATGATTTTGCTATCGGATGAAAAACGAACGGTTCTTAGTGTGCCTATTTCCCTAAATAAAATAATTGAGAATCCATCCAAAAGATCCCGGATTTACAAAAAATGCAGCAGTTACCGAATGTTAAGAGCTGATGAAACTTGGCTCACAAAAACAAAAATCACAGTCATAGACAAATACTTCCCAACACAAATTATAATAAAATTTATTGCTATGTAGCATGAAAAAGAGCCCGTCGCTACACATCAGAAAGCCGCTTTCTATCGGAAATGCCAAGCATGCTGATGCTCACACTTACGTACATATTTAATCCTAAGAAGCTAAAAATAAGCGTCTCGGTGGTTGAACACCTGAAATGCACAGTGAATCCAAGGCCACAGGATAGACATATAGATTCTTGATTTTTTTTAGGATTTGGCGGAAAAAAAAACTTGGTCCGTACTTACGTCAAACGGTGCGTCTGGACGTATGTTTATACAAATAAAACTAATGGAGGATTCATGATAACGGCAAGCGAATGACTAAAACGGCAGCGAAATATGCAAGAAATTTAATGGGAAAGGGAAACACCTTAATAGTTCAATTAAATGTTTCATTATATTTCAAATGTGACTGCATTTGTTTCAATCATTAAAAAAATATGGTGTAGGGACATTAACAAAACACCATTATCATACATCGTTAATTCTTGAGGTGAGATTTGTTGAAAATGTTATATTCGGAAAACAAATGCTTAATCTTTCGATTGGGCTTAACTTAGTTCTTTCAGAAGGACTGAAAGTTACAAATACAATACAAGACTTTTTTTACTAATATTATTTCATCACATCAGAGTTAAAACAATGTTTTATAATCGTGGCTTTTTTCTAAAGATATTTGCCTTATTGATGACAACTTTCCACACTCCAGAGCAAAGCTCAAAATCCAATTTAAATCAAAATTTTCTGTAATACTTTAATTTTGTTTATGATTACTTCGGTGATCATAGTTCTGTGTTGATAAACAAATAACACAACAAGACTGAGATCAGAATATAACTCCGTTTAATCAAACGGTAGTTTAAATTTTCCATTCAGAATATTTAACTGAAATTTTAAAAAAGTAAACAATAATCTAAGAAATCTTAAAAAAAGTAAACAATAATCTTAACAGAACAAACTATCACAAAATTTAAACCAACAGCGGAACGGAAAACTTTAGAGACCCATTAATTGTATTATTCAAACTCCTGAATGCAAAATGAATGCAACATACAGACTATCATTTATAATGAAAAAAAAAGTTCTGATTATAGGTCCAAATCGCAAAGCTTACAGAGAACAGTTCAGTGTTAATGCTTTGATCTATGCTGGTATTAGAGTAGCTGAAACTGGAAGTATATTGTTCTCAGTACAAAATTATCACCGCCTTAGGGATGCTGAGAAATGTTTCTAGAAACAGTGGCCTTTAATGGCCGAGTAATAAACATTTGACATGTTTTTGGAGGTGGAAATGTGAAAAACATGACTTTAGTTGAATGTGAAAAACAGGCTTTTCTCGTGTTAAAGAATTTATCGAAAATAAGCTTTCCCTGTACATTTGTGTTGTACGCGTGTATTTGTGATGGATTTAATGTGCTCATAATAGCATGCTGTGCGTTTGACTGTCATCTTTCGTTTGCTTTCCTGTTTGCACGGTTTAAATTCTTCGTTTTCAAAATGTCGCGCATTGAAAAAGACGTGAGAATAAAGGTTTTGGACGCATGGCTACGTGAAAAGGGTGTAATTATGAGACAATTGGCGAAGCGCTTTAGAATTCATCAAGCGAGTTTAAAATCCACCATAACCAAGTTTGGGGAACACTGTTCTTTTGATGAGCTACCAGTCAGAGGTATATAACCTGGATCCTAAACTGGATCAGAAAGTGGTAGCTCTAATTCGGAAGAACATATCTATGTCGATACGTGATTTGGCCAATAAAGCTGGAACTAGCTTCGGAATGATTTAACGTATCAAGAAACTGAACAACCTGAAGACAAGATGCAGAAAATTGTCAAACAATGTGCAGAACAGAAACATTGCTCAGCAACAAGGACCCGGGAATTGGATTTGCGAGTTTTGCAGCAACCGGATGCATGTATTTTCATGAAAGACGAGACATATGCCAAAGATGACTCAAAACCGCTTCAAGGTCAACAATATTACACTGCTGTCGTAGGGGAGGATGTAAACGATGCAGACATGTCGATTCAAGAGAAGCAGTTTGGTCGGAAAGTGCTCGTATGAAGTCTATCATTTCTTACACTACCAGAACAATCAATGCGGAAATCTATCGATCTGAGTGTCTGCAGAAGAGGTTGCTCACGGAAAGATTTCGTGAAGAAAGACATCAATCCGCCAAATTGATGCCACTTAAAATTCACTTAACATTCATGTGATTAGGGAAGTGAAAAATGCTAAAATCAAGTGAATCTTATTTGTCCAGTGAGATGTAAATGGTTAGTCAAGTAGAATTTCTTTTCCTATGTGATATTCAAGTAAAAGTCCCTTATTTTAGTGTTGGAAAATATTTACTTGTGTTTCCAATAGTAGCTAAGTGAAATATTTTTTCAGTGCACTTGAAAATTCATAAATCATGAACCACTCTCTGAAATGCACTTACAAATCTATGAGATAATCCCGGGTCTAATGTGGAAACACATTTTTGAGCAAAAATTACCCCATAATCGGGCAAAAACTGGTTACACACCAGTGACTGATCGCAGTTCAGCTCAGGTGTATAATTTAAGTTTGCAGTGCAAACGTTGTAAAACATAAATTAAGCAGTAAAAAGTGCTTGAAATTTTCTTATCAATAGAAAAAAAGGTCTGGTAAGGTATTTTACACAACATTATTTCACGGTTAAGGAAAATTGTTCGGAACAACCAGAAAAACAGCATTTGTATCGCGAAAAAAACCAGACCAACTTTTTTGCGATGGAAAATGTTGATACATCGATATTGGATGTTTATCCATCCTCGAGATATGATAATGTACATGTTTTTCCTAGTAGAGAAAATGTGCAAAACATTATGACTTGTAGAAAAAAGTTCTGAAAATGCTTGAAATTACTCATAAGTCCGAAAAAGAATATATGATCAGGGAGTCAAAAAGAAATGGAATCATGAGTATTCCAACAGAATTAATTGCTTATGATAGCACAATTTTATTTTAAGAACCATTCACATTTGCAAGCGGTGAGTTTTTCGTTTTTGAAATATATCGAGAATTTTTGAGATTTATCTTGAACAGTCTGGGAAATTCCACAAAAATTCTCATACCAAGAGATCAAAAAATGATCCATGGGTTTCAAGAAATCAATATTTCAATTTTGTGGACAATTTTGGTATAGATGATGTTATTTTTCGTTTTTCCTCGGCCCTAGTAACTTTTGCGTAAACATTTTTCCATTGCATAATTTTTCAGCTTGCTGAGTAATTTTAAAACAATATCCATCACAAGAATGTTTTCCTAAGACGATCAGTTCTCGAATTGGTTTTTTAATCACTGTTAGCAAAATTGCAAAAAAATTCATAATTTTTTTCATACCTCAAAAAAGAGAGAAGATTCTATTATGAAATTTCCTTACAGGCCTGGTTGATAAAAAATTGATTGATTTTTTTTGCAAAGGATGGTGCTTTATTCAAAGTTCCCGACCATTTCTCTCAACGTTGAAATTTCATGCAACACTTAATCTAGATCATAATTTTTATTACCAAGAAAATTTCAAGTACTTTTCGATTCCTTAATTATACACTTTCTTAGAGTAACTGGTTCTTCCTGACCGCACTCCCCTCCATCCCAAAGCACTGTCCTATAATCTCTAAAATCAAGATTTCAAGATTTATGATATTTTTGTTAATTTAAAAATGGAATATATAAACTGAAAAGTTTGTTTGCGTACGTATTTATTTTTAACATTACGGTTGTTGCTATAAAAGATATTAATGTTACTCCAAATTCTTAACGTCACCTCTCTGCCCAGCTGACGCGTCATGCTGACCCAGATCGACCAACGCACCTTGAGACGCTTGGTAAGATGAGCGTTTATTTCAAATTCTTCCTCAAGAATCTTCTTTCTGTTCAATCTGCTTGTCTTTTGACGTTGCAGATTTAATTTCCTATGCTTGATCAGGTCAGACAGCGTCTTTTTCTGTATAGCCGAAAGCATGTCATTTCGCTCTCTAATCAGCAGGCTGGAAATCTCGGAATTAATAATATCCAAATCTTTGGAAATTCCATCCTATTTAGGACATGAAATAAAAGGGAACTTTTTTATCCGAATCCGGAGGAGCTTCTGAAGAACTGAAAGGCTGCGATGCCGGAGTTCCTCTATCCGGTGGTACTTTTGGAACATTTTTAACAATCTCTCCATTCGCAACAGAAGGTCCCTTGTTTGCTGGCTTAAAAAAACCCATCAGTGTATCTTTCGGTTTCGAAGCTTCCGTTTTCAAGGTGCGGATTTTCGATTTGAAAAGTTCTTCACAATAGGATTCATTTTTTACATCTCGCCAGTATATACACACTACGGTTGGCTTGCTAATTGCGTATCGGGTACGCACGACAAAATGCATCGACCAGCGTTTGAATCAAATTAAAATTCAACGCCACCAAAAACGAACACAATAGGATTTTCAACAAAACCAAACTTCAACGAATTTTCAGAATGAAGCACAGCTCGCGCGGTTCGTGCTCATTGACGATAAGAACACGTATGACAGCAGTAAACAATTTTTCGCACTCACACAACAAAGTAAAGTGTGTATTTTCATTAACCGTACACTCAATTTTTCCGACACTTTTGTTTACGTAGTAACGCTGATAAATTTAGATTAGCTTATGCAAAATTGTTGGATGTCACATTTTTATAAATACCCCCCCCCCCCCCCCCCCTAATGAGTGGAAGTTGTTTTTGAATGACCCCTAAGGCGTCCAAAAATTGTGATGAAACACTTGTCTAGAACATCATAAAAAGTGTTCGATAAAAAATTCGCAAACTCGTGAAAGAATAATATTAACTTCATCCGGTCTTCACAATGTTCAAATTCAATCCCGTACAATAAAGAATCATCAATTTGTTTGAATAGAACATCATTTTTTTTTGTATTATTTGAAAGAAAAATATGTGGCTGACATATTTTTGATACAGTCCTTAAAAACAGCCAAGTATTCGCCTACTAGACAGAGTCTGTATGTCTATCAAAGCGCTGCGATCCTCGTAGGGTTTCAGCCGAAAAGAGTCATTCCATGGATGGTAGTTGCGTTGAATTCACACAGTTCCATTTATTTGAGTGGCATGGAATGGTACCCATGTAAGCACACCATATTCCAGAACGTTGCGTACCTAACAGTAAATATCTTCGAACTGCTATGTATTACGTTTGATAAATCCAAGCATTGCGTAAGCCTTGGCCGTCGTTGGAGATACTGGTCGATGCCATTCTATAACTGAAAACAGTAGCATTCCTTGTCCGATAGGAAGCGATGGCTTTACACTTTCGAACGTTAACATCTATCCCGTTTAACAAGCAGCAGTTGCTGGTATCGATGTTAGCTTGAATGGCACAGCAATTAACTGGCGAAGAAATAACACGGATGAATTTCAAGCCGTCAGCGAACAAACTTTCTGGGATTTAATCGATCCATGAAGATCATTTACAAACAGCACAAAGAGAATTGGGCCCAACTGACTACCTTGAGGAACGCCAGAAGTAATATCAAAAGAATCCGAAGTTGTTCCAAGAATACGCATGTAGGCTCTCCGCTCGGTTAGGTAGGAAAGTATCCAGCGAGTCGACCAGGTGGCCATTATATTCAATTTATCAACCGCCCGAATCAACCTGCATATTAAAAAAATAAAAAGTTTAAAACTTTTCGAAAAATTGTGAATTGTCGCTCAGTGTGTAAACATTGCAACAACGCCTGAAAAATCGAAAAAAAGTGAGAAACTTCATGGGTTGCATAAGCACAAATGGGAAGTGCACTAAATTTGCAGAGTTCAAGATTGTTAAGAAGTTTAGAGAAACTTGGTCGCTTGAATATTTACTGAAACCTGGACGCAAAAAGGTGGCATCGGACCAGAAAAAGGAGCTGGTATTGGTACGCCTTTTTAAATCGTATAAACCATGTTCCGTTCATGAAATTCAGAACCGACAAGAAATAGATAGCAGGTGGATTGACAGAAAGCTTCTTCGAAAATACGGTCACAGAACTTGTATGACGTTCTCCTCCAAAAGTCAACACGACGAGACGTACGTCAGAGTATACCAGTACAGTTACGAGGCCTGATAATGTGCGCTACATCTGAACCAAAAAAATTGGGAAAAAGGCTTGGCAGGTCATATGTTCCTGTGGCTTGAAAAGTCCTTTATACTTTACAACGGGCACAATCAAAGGAGAAAATTACAAAAAAAAGAATGCTTCATAAAACGGCTTCTACCCACCCCCCATAAACATTTTTTTGCTCTAACTTTTTTTATTTCAAATTTACCAGGAATATTGTTATGAGATGGTCTTTATAACTTAAAAAGATATCACTTTTGGCGTTTAAATCTTGCCGAAATCTCTTACCATTAGAGAGGTAATTAACGATTTTCTTATAAAATTACGCCCTTTCCAAATGTGTTGTACTCAATTTAAAAACCTTGTTTTGAGACATGATATGCAATAACAAAAATCCTTTCAAATGCTGTTGAGAATATATTTTTTATGCTTCAACTAGAGAAATTAACATTTGAAAAAGGCCTATTTTGTTTACAAAAACCACAGTAACTTTTGTTTGACAAACAGTAGAGACGATTTCAACACACCAAAAGTTTTACTGTTCTAGAATCAATGGCAATGTAACTTTGCTTAAACATTTGAAATAAAAAAGTTATAGCAAAATAACGGATGTTTATAAGTACGCCCTACGCTACGTAGGAAAAAATGTTCTCATTCGGTCATTACATGTCAGGTACAGATAAATATATTCAATAAAAGTAGCTTAAAATTATTTATTCTACAACTTTTTTGAAGAATGTATGGCAAATTTCTGCAAATAAAAAGTAAGATTCTCGTTTTCTCGAAAAATAAGGACCGCCCTAGTTTTCATTCTCATCAAAATAAGCATCCCGTTATTAGGAACAACTTTGTAGAAGATAATTTAGCTCCAAAACTTAAAAAACTTAGCAAAATTCGCATTCTGAACCACTGTGCAATGGTCAGCATCAATTTTTCAATTGGAATATTATTCTCTCATTTAGTTTTTTTAACTTCTTCTTTTCACATGTTCAACAATCTTTTTTTTCTACGCCAGGTTGGCTTTCATTAGAAATAGCCCTGAAATGCAAAAATACATTCTGAAATAGAATGTCTGATTGCTCTGTGTTTGCGAATTATTATATTTACAATGACGTGCAGTTTCGCGAGGAAGTTTCTTCAATCAAACCATGTATCAAGGAAATTTTCCATATAGCCCGAAACATCTTGCACCCAGAAAAAAGGTCAAGAGCGTTCAACACAGTTATGCAATTTGCTATTTTTGTCTCGCTTCTAAAAAAATGATAATGCCTTGGTAACAGGTACCACAGCGAAATGTTATATTTAGGCAAATTTCATTCATTCTTCATGTCGTATCGAAAACGATTCTGAAAACATATTAAAGAGCAAGACAAAGTTAGAAGTTTTTTTTTTGTCTTCTTGCAACAGAAAGTTTATTTTTCACTAAGCTCACGTACTACTTACACAATCAATCATCGAATTAGATTACGAAAAAGTAGCACACGTTTAGCTGGTTTAGTCTGACCAGTAATGCTAGCATCGCCGCCAATCATAAGAACCACATAAACCGGCCATATCGTTATTATAAGTTGTTACTAGGTTACCATTTCGCTCACTGCTCTCAGCATTAAGGGTGCTTTGATAAAAAACATTCGCTTGAACACACAAGTAAACGCGGCCTTGTTACATAATGTAAGCTCCACATTTATGGTTGATGCTAGCGGGCATTCATTATAACAGCAAGGGACCGTTTGAAAGAAAACGTTGAAGTACACACTCACTTTCGATTTCCCAGCTCGCTATTTTTTTCTGAACTCTTAACAAAAGATCAAACTCGGTACATTCCAGTAACCTAAGCTGCTTGTGTTGTTGAGTTGTTCACAGGAATTCGCTGATGCAATGACAATTTTATTGAAACTCTGTCACTGAACACATCGAGTCAGCTATTCTGAGTTCGGTAATTTAAATTAAGTGTCGACATCACTATTCCGTTGATTTATTTTTCGTACTTGAAAAACAGTGAATATTAAGGCTGTGTATGTTGTATACTTAAGCTTCCTAAAAACCAGAACAAATATAGAGCAATTATAGGTTATAAAGACAGTTTATTTATAACCGCTAAGTCTAGCCTAGTCAACTACTCTTCAAAATTGTGTTAATAAATAAGCTATAGTTGATAAAAGAGTCAAATTTCCTGTCATATAAATCAATAAACGACTGCAGTTAATGTGAAAATAGATGCAAATCCAAAAAATATTTATATCACTTACAAAAAACATTATGGTAAATTTTGTCTTGTGATACACATCTACAGCTGAAAAAATCGCTAATGCAGATTTAATTTTCTGCTTAAAAATATCTTACATTACACGACCGCAAACTGAAACATAAATGGTTGACCGCCTTCCACTGCCAGTATAGAAGTTTTCTACCACTCATAGTCATGTATTGGCTGGCATTGACAACGCACGTTCCTCCGTTGATAATTTAACGTAAAGGTATTACTTTATTCAGTGATAACTTAACTAGTAATCATAGATATGAGTTCATCTATTAGTTATGCCATTGCAATTTTCTATCGACTTAATAACTACGCATGCTTCCAAATTGACGAGAGGAAAAACCGTTATGGCTGGCCCACAATTGATACGTTGCGGATGCGTTTGCGTGAATTTGACAGTTTTCCCATAGCTTTTCTGTCAAATTTACGTCAACGCATCCGCAACGTATCAATTGTGGGTGGCCCTTTAGTGTAAAGAATGTACCGAAAATAAGATTTCCACGTACATTTGCGTTCTACGCGTGTATTTGTGATGGTTTCGGTGTGTTCATCATAGCATGCTGTGGAATTGATTGCTATCTTTTGTATGTTTACTTGTTTACACGGTTAAAAATTTTCTTTTTCAAAATGTCACGTATTGAAATAGACGTGAAAACTAAGGTTTTGGACACATGACTACATGAAAAGGGTGTAACTATGCGACAATTGGCGAAGCGCTTCGGAATTCATCACGCGAGTGTAAAATACATCATAAACAAGTTTGGGGAAAACTGTTCTATGGATGAACTGCCTGGAAGAGGCCGAAAACACGGATCATCTAACCCCAAATTGAATCAGAAACTGGTAGCTTCGGAAGATAAGGTGTATTCAAGTGGAGCAGTTTGGTCGAAAAGTGCTAAGCAATATGTTCCTGCGGTATGAAGTCTACCGATTTTTACGCTACCGGAACAATCAATGCGGAAATCTATCGATCTGGGTGTCCGCAGAGAAGGTTGCTGCCTTTATATCAGAAGCATAGCACCCCGCCACTGTTTTGGCTGGATTTAGCAACGGCGCATTACACCAAAACAACTCTCGATTGGCTCACTTAAAAGCGTATAAATTTCGTCGAGAAAGACATCAATCCGTCAAATTGCCCTCAACTTCAGCCCATCGAACACTATAGGGTGATTGTAAAGAGGGTCTTCAAAAAGACTGACAAAGCAGCTGAGAATATGCAGAAGTTCAATAAAAATGTTGGGCCACGGCTTCCAAAAACTATGATCAGTGTGGCCTCACAACCTTAACATAAAAATTCCCGCATTTTTCCCGCATTTTTGCCTAATTTTCAAGTCCGGAATATTTTCGTGCTTAGTTAATATAAATTGGATTAAAAGATATGTTTGATGTTTCTGAGGAAATCGTACAATATGAAACTCTGACTTGTTTCATTTAGGCAAAACGACGGATAGCAGCCGCAAATCGGGCTTCTTGATTATTACGTAACCTGCTTTGGTCTCTCATTTTGAAAACGACAAACAAAGATAGCTTCATATAAGTCATTGATTTTTAAGTTTATTGAAGCATACACATTGAAGAAAATTAGTAAAGCATTCGAGATTTTCGAGTGCAAATTGATGCACGTGCGTTGCGTGCATATTGTATAAAGGGCTTTATGATTTCAACGTCGTTGACAGTTCGTAGACAGTTATGTAAGCTACCAAACTCTTTTCAGTTTGGTTCACCACTAGACACTTCATGTATTAAAAATCCTCGCTTCATCGCTTTTGCGACAGGATGAGCACAACAAATGTTGTCAAATTTGGCAACGCCTGGAATGACCAATCAGTACAAGCAAAAATTTGTCCAAACGCTGTTCTTATCTTTGGATTTCAGCAAACAACGTCTTTGAAGACGGCATTGAGCACAGCTGCCCAAATTCTTCTTTCACTTTGTTAGCAACTGCAGCGCTCAGATAGCATTTATCTACGAACGTTTCCAGGCACAGCTCCAGACGATTTTAAGCTATAACCGTGAAGTGATTATAACTCACAAGAGTTAATGCCGGTAACGTAACGCGTTAAAGGGTGTGTCAAAGGAGTTTTGTTGAGAATCTTCTTCAAAACACCACAGTAAAAAGATCTTTGCCGGAAATTTCTGGAAATTCTCTCGCCGTTTTTGATTGCCGATTAAGAACTAGAACCGATTTCTACATTAAAGGCTGACAGAAGATTGCTCTTCGTCAATTCTATTTCAATGACCGATTTTGCTTTGACAGTCAGACGTTCGGGCTTACAATTTTCTTCGTAGCGGCTCTGAGGAGTCCCGCCAAAGCGTCGACCCTTAAAAACGACTCGACCATTGCTGCAGACTTGATCAAAAAATTCCGCTTTGGTACCAGCATCTTATCGACTACCGCATCATCCACAACAACGAAGAATTTTTATCGGAATACCGACAAAATGCTCCGTTTGAAGGTCGGTTGACTCTAAGGTGACTGATACGATAGGTTTCTAAAATTTACTGTAAGGTACATAACGGCGTTGCTTCAGTCATAATGATCAGCCAAGCAGTTCCAGTCAGATCCAAGCGGTACGCCAATCTGTTTGCCTTCACCCCTCCTTGAAAGAATTTTGTACAACGTGCAAGTCACAGCTAACGATGTTGAGGACTTCAAAGCTAGCCCAAGTAGCACACTACGGTCATAATTAGTTGTAGTAACTTGATTATAACTTAGCAGGTCATATTTATGTTATCTCAACCGAATGGCAACAAGTGTGCTACTTGGGAGGGCTGGCTCGCAGATCTCTGATTTCCCCCTCAATTCTTTAAATGCCTTCCAGTGGAGCACTGAGCTATCTTTTTCAGCAATGCTGGATTTCAGAAAAACACAATTTCATTCCGTTTATTAGATTGTAGACCGAGTTGATGACAAAAACGCTACTCAAATTATCGATTTGAAAAAGGTGTGGGCATGATTCCTGCCATATGACAGAAATTCCCGATGGATTCCCGACTTTTCCCCGCATATTTCCCGATGATTTTGGATTCCCGCATTTTTCCCGCATATCCCAATTTTCCCGACCCTGTATGATAAAACACTTGTCCGGAAATTGTTAAAATTTGTTAGATCGAAAATTCGCAAATTGTTAAAAGAACAATTAATATTATTCTTTCAACAATTGGCGAATTTTCGATCGATCAGGTGTTCACAATGTTCTTGTTTAATCCCGGACAATAAAAAATTGATTTAGAAGGAGATGTTCGCTCATCACCATGAGGCACCAAGAGTGAACAACAATGTTTTTGGCTAGAATGAAAGATGTGAAGAGAAAGTGTTGAAAGGTCCGTCAGAGTGCGGCAGGTAGGAAAATTAACAGATGTTTTTGAAAATTGAGCGAAAGGGCATGTATCCAATGGTACTCGAACCATGGACGTCAATCTTTGCCTAACATCCCACTGCGGGGTAGGTTGTAGCGACGGAACAAGTCCGCCACTTCAACAGGCAAAAATTGACGCATGGAAAGACGCTCATGTATCACTGTGGCTTGTATAGTTTATTCTTAGCGATCTATTGTGTGCACTCTGTTTACTGATGCGCACATGGGAGAGGAACTCTCTCCTTTTTTGGGTTTGTTTTGATTCGCACCGACTGACGATCACTAAAGTTTTTCTCGTCGTCTCCAACGTAGAGACCTCGGAGAGAAACATCGTGAAGCGATGCGATACTGGTCCCCACCAGTACAATTAATGGTTACTTTTATAATTAATTAATGGTAATTATACTGGTGGGGACCAGTATCGCATCGCTTCACGATGTTTCTCTCCGAGGTCTCTACGTTGGAGACGACGAGAAAAACTTTAGTGATCGTCAGTCGGTGCGAATCAAAACAAACCCAAAAAGGAGAGTTCCTCTCCCATGTGCGCATCAGTAAACAGAGTGCACACAATAGATCGCTAAGAATAAACTATACAAGCCACAGTGGTACATGAGCGTCTTTCCATGCGTCAATTTTTGCCTGTTGAAGTGGCGGACTTGTTCCGTCGCTACAACCTACCCGCAGTGGATGTTAGGCAAGATTGACGTCCATGGTTCGAGTACCATTGGATACATGCCCTTTCGCTCAATTTTCAAAAACATCTGTTAATTTTCCTACCTGCCGCACTCTGACAGACCTTTCAACACTTTCTCTTCACATCTTTCATTCTAGCCAAAAACATTGTTGTTCACTCTTGGTGCCTCATGGTGATGAGCGAACATCTCCTTCTAAATCATAATCGTTCCTCCTCGCACGGAGAATACATAACATAACAATTTAATGTAAATAAAAAATTATCAATTTATTTGAATAAAGCATCATTTTTTTACATGACTTAAGAGAAAAATATGACGATAACTTATTTTCGATACAGTCCTTACTGCTGTAGTTTTTGAAGGAGCTTCTCTATGAAATAGAATGCATGAATAATATAGCTATTTGGTGCACAAAGCCAGCATTAGTTTCAAATCAAATAACCATATACGCATACATTTATGGTCTCTCTAGGAATACCCACGAGATGAATGAATTGTTGATTCGTTTATACTGATATTAAAAATCTTTAAAAATATATTATGTGACTGGAATTTACATCATGGCATTAAAATTTGAACGTTAGTTTCTGCACATTTGAAAAGGGTAAGGTATATTGAGCCGCTTCGTTTGGGTGCATTTCAGAGTATTTAATTTGACATGATATTTTCTCAGTGTGTAGTCTACACATTGGGATGGGACAAAATATAGGTCCCAGCTTCAAGTAATTCGTTAGCTACCATTTAAGCAGCTTTATTTTCGCACCGAGGTTTTAAGTTTACATGGTATTAATTATGGGAAAACATACTTTAAAATTAAGAAAACTGACCACTGCTTTAGCCTCTTAACATGCCCATTAGCCTCTAAAAATACAGTTTTCCTCTAGAAAGTTTATTAAGGCAGAAGACCCTCGCAGACCGCAAATTCAACAGACACATATGGAAAAAGTTATTGAGTAAATACCAATTGATTGTCCTTAGAATGGATCATTTCATAATTTTCCTAGCATTCCATACATACTTTAATTTATTGTACTTTAATTTTTCACGGACTATTTTTTGTGCGGCAGAAATGCCTCAAATATAATATGTCAATGGCCATTGCTTTCGTGCACTCTATTCATCGATTTGAAATCAGCCTACAACACAATCTATCTTAACTAGCTATGGCAACTCATGCATTTATATAGATTTCCAGAAAAACTGACATGCTTGTTCAAGGCAACAATGGATAGAGTGATGTGCGTCTCTTTTCGAAATCTCAATTATCCTCTTTGCTATTTATCATTGCATTGGAGGATGTGAATAGCCTGTGCTATTACACAGGATAAACACGAGTGGCACGATTTTCAAGAAGTGCATCCAACTTTTTGGCTTCGCCGACAAGAACGCAACGCTTCGTAGAACGTAACTCTCACACGATGGCAAAAACATACATCAGCCTTAGCTGAAGCTAGTTGGATTGGGCTTTTCATTAATGCATTAAAAATAAAATACATAAAGGGAAGGGGCTTGTGAGATGAATCGAGGCAGTTGATAAATTCGTGTATCTGGGCTCATTGGTGACCGCCGCTAACAACACCAACAATGAGATACAAGAGATACATTAGATGGATCACTCCTACTTTGAACTCCGAAAGACGCTAAGATCGAACAAAGTTGACCACCTACAAGACATTAATGAAACCGGTAGTCTTGTATGGCCTTGAAATATGGACAATGCTAGTGGAGGACCAACGTGCCCTTAGTGTCTTTGAACTTAAGGTGCTGCATACAAGCATACGCAGGAATAACAAGTTTCTTCAGTTGCTGAACACGCAGCTGAAATTGGACGACTACAATGGGATGTGTTTTTCGTAAGAATGTCTGAATGCCTGATAAAATCATTCTAGATAACGAAGAAGAGATACAAACGAGAGTGCGACGATCACGTAGAAGGCGACCTACGGACTCTTCGCAAACTGCGAGACTGACGAGGTGCAGAATGAAATTGATACAACTTCTAAGTATGGTCAGCAGAGGCCACCTCAGCCTTAGCCTGATTAGTGCGGTGAGTGTCATAAAAAATGGTCAGCTTGCGAACGTTAATAACTTATTGGGTCCACGATTGATGCTCTAAACTTGTACATCTCGCAAGAGTTAGGTATAGGGCTTTCCAAGAAGTCTGAGAAAAAACTTCAATCGCGAACCATGTCCCGCCGTCAACAACCACAACTCGCCCGTTTCAAAAGAACCGCATTAACTTGACCAACTAAAGAATTTGATTGATTGAAATTGGCTGTTCTCCACAAGATCCAAAAGCTCAGTGAACATCAAGACGTGATGTTTAGCGTTGTCGATAATTTTGGGGACATTTGTGTAGCTACGACATCAGTAATGAACACTGAAATTTGGCTGGTTGTGGTGTATATTTCACCAGGAACAACTGCCAAGAATTTGAAGTATTTCTTGACTCGCAAATTGTTCATGTATGCTGTTCAAGATACGCCAATAGTGTTGACAGGAGACTTTAATATTAATATTTCCAAAGGTAAAATCAGTGATTTTTTAAATAGTATGCGAAGAAACTTAAAATTTACTTTTGCTAACTTTCGGAATGAAACAGCCACACTTGATGGTTCTTGCATATATTTAACGTTTGTTAAAAATACCAGCGTAGAGTGCAGATTTTATTGCTAATATTTTTCATACCATAGACCTATGTTGCCTGTACTTACTATCAAAGCACCCGCACCATTAAACCAACAGGAAGATGATATCGTGAAACATGACACGGAATGACAGCATCTAGCCATTTGACAACCAACCATCTCCTAGAGCCTGACAATTGTCGGTACTACTCGGACCAAACCTGGAACAGTAAACGACAAAATTCCAAACGGTCCTTTTCAGGGCCACTTCATGAGTTGAAAAGAGTTGAAATCCATGATTTTCATATACAGTATCAAAGCTGCTAAAACACTTAAAGACTAATATGATAAGCTTTTCGTCCACGGAACAGAACCAATATCAACGCCCACCCATTCGACTTTCTAACAAATCATCACCTGGTACTCGACAATTATCGGTACTACTCGGACCACTCTAGGAACAGCGAATAGCGAAATACTAAACGGCCCTTTTAGGGCCATTTCAAGAGTTATAAGGAGATGACTTCGGGAATTTTCGTTGAGAACCACTAGTAAAGCCAAACACACACACTTATAGCATTGGGTTTCAGAATAAAATATAGACGAGATTTATTAATTTGGTGACATCAATTTCGTCACATCAACAAGGATTCCTACGTCAACTTTGCAGTTATGTCACTGACATAACTAACCCTTTAGTTTTTTTATTGCAAGTGTCAAGGCCAAAATGCAACATTTAAAACAATTTTTGATTACTAGTTATTTCACTCTGTAAATGTACTTTTAGATAAGTTGAATATACTTTTCACAATCTTTTTGATTTATGTGGCCTTATTTGTCTTTTTACCACAAAAACCTTGGGTACGCCAAATTTTTATTTTGTATACGTAAAAAATATGCGCAGAAATCTTCAGAAACTAAAAAAATGATCCACCATGGTACGGAACTCTTCCTCCCTGTACTCAATATTGTTCTCTTTCAGAGAAAGATAAACCTCGCAAACGAAAAACCTACCGGTATATATCAGGCAATCTCCTCCGCAATTATCTGCTGTGCTGGGTAGCTTTCCGTGGTAGAAACTTCTACACGCCGACAGACAATTGATTTCCAATTTGCTTCTATGCTAGATGGTGCACTGTGCAGCTTCGTTCTTCGAGGGAAATAATAGACTTAATGCAATACAGCATTTATCACTTGTCAGAGCTGCCTTCACCACTAGCACCCGTATGGCATATAGCGTGATGAAAAAAAAATATGCACCACCTTATTTATTAGAGAAACGCATTGTGGTAAGCTTCTGCCATACTGGGTGCTCCATTAGCACAACTTTTTTTTCTCTTAAATAACTACACAAATTAACTCGATCAACAAGCTAATGGAGGTGTACACTAATAGCCTACTCCGATCACGTTTGCATCACACTGGATTATGAATTATTTAAAATTAAAAACCAAAACAGCTGCTTTCGAGATCGATGGGCAAATCACTATTCTGATGAGACTGGATCTTGTATGACTATGTAGAGGGATGATACAAGAATGTTGATAGAAACGCAAGGAGGAAGCCAACGCGAAGCAATGTTACCCAGCCGCCACGGTGTCAAGAGATGAACTGATTCGAGTGCGACTCGCCGGAGCATTCAACTGTGGCGTGAACTGGCTCTGAAAATGTTTACAGTTGCTTCAAGCGAGGCGTTGAGAGAGACACGAGTGAACACATTTATAATGCTATAGGGCCAACTTGTCGGCGTTCGTTTTCTCAGAGCATAAAATGGAGAGTACAGAGCGAAGGTTTATAAGAATTCACTCATTATGTCCGGATCGGTTGCACCAGCTATTTTGTGTTGGATGGCTTCAGTTTTTACTTATAAATTAGAATTGTTTCTAAGCAGTCTTAAAAAAAAAGGCAGATATATGCTTGTCAGCAAATCTTATACGAAAGCTGCGAATATTTTCTCTAACTTGTGCAAAAGCGCATGTCGTCCTTGTAGGGTTATATGCAACATAACATTCATTTTCAACTTGAATACAACTTTTGCACGGTGTGCTTGATGTTGTATTCATACAGCCAATATGTCTGTGAATTCGATAAATCATTTTTAATGTTAGGAAAGTGACAAATTGTTGTCTTCCCTTTCTTGAAAACATATGTTTTGAACACTTCTACGAGCGTATTCGTAGAATGTTTGTAACTGCAATATTAGGAAAATTTTAGCTATTAGGGAGCGTCCATTAATTACGTCACGTAAATAGTAACATTTTATAAACCCCCTCCATATGATGCCAAACAGCAATTTTTTTACGAGATTTTACGAAATGTTGGCACACAGAAATGACAACATGATCGCTCTTAGTAAGGGACAATAATACTATGTGAAGCTCGTCCACACAACTTTGACTCAGTTTAAACTTTATGGGACGTTAGCATAGTTTTTATACTAAGATACATGTAAACGGCATGAAGGATAACAATGAGTACTTTTTAAATTATTGATGATTTAAAAAATCTCTGAGTGTACACTGAGAGATTTTTCTAATCGTCGATAGTATAAAAAGTAATCATTTTTATCATTCACGGGGTTTACATATCACATAGCTTAGCTTGCTTAGCTTAGCTTGACTGACTGCACGTATCAATGGTTGCTTCTCCGTGATTAATCAGAATCAGTGAAATTGCACAATGAATCAACTGAATGGGGCTGGGATAAACCGACCATTCTCACTGTACGCGTTTCAGTGACTCAATTTCTTTAATAATCAATAACGGCGCCGGCCACGTCTTTGCAATCAGGTGGGAATAGGGAAGGAAATTAAGTGTGACCTTTACTGATTAGAGACTGTGTTTACCTCTGCATCCCCACAAAGGTCACAGGAAGGAGGTTTTTCTATGTTAGCAGGGTAGGGCTCGATGGATCAGGATTCACCTTGATAAGTGATGTGATCATTATTATTATTATTATTATTATTATTATTATTTATTACAGTCAACAGGTAAAATATTTGCCCGGCATCTTAAAACTAAAATCACAAAACTACAAAATTAATCAAATTAACAAAAAATACGTCTAAAACTACACTTATTTGTATCCCTGTGTACATTAAAATCAAATACAAAGTAACAACTATTGAAAAGACGACTAATGCTGCGTATTGGCTCATGGAGCCCATAGTTGGTTCTTGCCGCGGGAAGGCTCAGGAATGCATGTGCGCGTAGATTACGGCGGCGTATGTTGATGTCCAACATGCTGAGCAGTCTAGAACAATCAATGTTCCCTTGCAGGAGATCGCCAATAAAACAGGCTTTTGCCACGTTACGCCTTCCATCAAGTGGTTGAAGGTTGATGAGCTGGCACCGACTGCTATAGCTGGGTATATTTAACGGGTCTCTCCGCCTGAGATGACGTAGGGCAAATCGAATGAATTTCCGCTGGATTGCCTCAACACGCTGGATTTCATTCTGGTAATATGGAGACCAGACAACCGAACAATATTCCAGATTAGGGCGAACGATTGCGCAGTAAAGCGATTTCAAGCAATAAATAGCCTTAAATTTTTTGGCAAAACGGAACAGGAAGCCTAACTGCGATGATGCCTTAGACACGACGTATGCTACGTGGTCTTTGAAGGTCACTTTGGAATCGATGAGAATCCCCAAATCCTTAACCGTCGTTTCGCGCTGCAGCTCAAATCCTTCCAAAGCATAACAGAATTGGTAGAGTTCGCGTTTACGGCCAAATGAAATCACCGAGCACTTGGACACATTCAATGTCATCCGATTGATGCGACACCATTCAGCGAACGCCCCCAGCTGTTGTTGCAGAAAAACGGCGTCTAGGGGATGCTTTATCACGTAGAACAGCTTCAAATCATCGGCGTATGAGAGTTTTAGGCATTTGAGGATGAGATTGACATCGTTCATGTAAAGCAGGAACAAAAACGGCCCAAGGTGGCTGCCTTGAGGCACGCCGGACAAAACTTTAAAGGGTGACGAAACGTGATCACCGATTCTGACGGACATACTACGATCGGTTAGGTAGGATCGCAGCCAGATAAGCAGGTTGTTGCTCATGCCTAACTTATCAAACTTGGCTATTGCTATCTGGTGGTTCATTTTATCGAACGCAGCGGAGAGATCCGTGTAAATAGCATCCACTTGATTACCGTTTTTAAGTTGCTTGACCAAGAAAGAGGTTGAAGCACGTCAAATTAGTCGATGTCGAACGTTTAGGAATGAATCCATGCTGATCCGGCGAAATATAGTGCACGTAGCTCTGCACTAGCTTCCGAAGAATAATCATCTCAAACAACTTGGATACTGCACTTAATGCAGCTATGCCCCGGTAATTTGAGACCATTCTCTTGCAACCTTTCTTAAACACTGGGAAAACATATGACTGTTTCCAACAGTTCGGAAATATACCAGTGGACAAAGAAAGATTGAATATCTTTGCTAACGGAGACGCAAGACAATCCACGCACTGTTTCAGTACAAGCGATGGAATGCCGTCCGGACCACATCCCGTTGAGGACTTCAATTCCTTGCCAGCTGCAATAACCATGTCATTGGTGATGGCATAATACATTCCGGAGGCAGGAAGACGGGGCACATTACTAGTGGCGAGCGCGATGTCCTGCGGGTCGAGCAGCTCGTCGGAGAAAACGTTGCTGAATTGGGAACGGAAAATATCGGCAATATCGGCGATGCAATCGGCTTCGAGCAAACCATCCGTCATCGTGGAGGGCAAACCGACTTCCTTCCGCTGATCATTGACGTGACGCCAAAAGCTTTTGGGGTTGGACTTAAGGCTTTTTTGTAGACGGTCTTGATAAGCGTTATAGAGATGATCGTTCAATTGCTTGTACTCAGCATTCGCTTCCACGTAACACAATTTTGTGAAATCCGTTCGATATTTGCTGTGTCGTCTCAAAGCTGCCTGCTTCACTCTTTTGAGGCGCTTGAGAGCGGAATTCAACCAAGCTGGTTTAGGTGATTGATGTTTCATCCTCACTGGAACAAACTGATCAATGGCATATAGCAGTACACCAGACACTGTCGATGCAGCGAGGTTGACGTCAGAAACATCGAGAATCTCGTCCCAGTCAACAAGTCCCAAGAAATCGTTCATTCCGCTGAAATCGGCCTTACTGAAATCGTAGAAAACACTTTCAAAGGAATCACGGAAGCGACACAATGAATTTACCGCAAGTTTCAAAATTAATGGTGGATGATGCCGACAGATTTTTACTAGCGGTGCTGGTGCTTCAATAACTGTGCAATCCTCACACAAATCGTCACTAACAAAGCATATAATATAGTTAATTTAATTCAGGGGACAAAAAGGATAACAATTACCTTTTTCGCTCCGCGTTTTTAAGAACACTTACCAATTCTCAGTTGTCTGAAAATCCTTTGCGAGGTCAAACTGGTTAGCGTTCTGCTTTTTTCGCGGTACCTAAATGATGCCTATCCAAAACGGCCAAGCTTGCCCCATATGGCATTGCAGGTGAGCGAAAGTAGCATCGTATCTCGAACTTAACTCCTCCAACTGTGGAACTGTATGTACAGCAATGCCATGTTGATAATAGAAGTGGTCTGTGGTGGAACTGGTTTACCAAGAGCAGTTTGCCGAACATCGGTGTTTGTAGGATACCGGGTGTCCGGAGAGATTTTCCCAAGTTGAGGTACAAGCCAGTGGAGCCAAGAATGGCCGGATAATCAGCAACAATCAGCAAACGTGTACCAATCCGTACGTTTTCGGAATCCATTTACATCGGATTTTAGTTCTATTCAACACACAAATGCTGTTGAGGTATAACTCTGGTCCTAAAAACAGCATCCACTATCACACGCAACAGTTATTATTTAGATTCTAATAAGGATGAATTTCATCACACAAAAAATACTGAAAAAACGTGACAGCTCACCAAAGCCCAACCGTTCGTGGTCCCATTCACGGGGTTTACATATCACATAGTATAAAAACTATATTAACGTTTCATTATATTTAAACTTAGTCCAAGTTGTGTGAGAGAGTTCTACATAGCATTGTTGCCCCTCTTTTAGCGCGGTCATGTTGCTATTTCATGACGTAAACATTTAATTGAGTTTCGAAAATAAAATGATAGTTGTGTTCAGTGCCTGGGTATACGTTACTTCATGCTCAAGTTACACTTTTCAAACCTGAAAAATACCCTCGATCATTCAAATCAATACAGTCAATCGTTTTTTATCCACACCGACAGATTTCAGAAATGCTGTGCCCCTAATTTGTAGGTTAGAAAAAAAAATCCAGAGCGAGAAAACATTTTATTCTTAGTTTAGAATAAATCTCCATTAAACTACGAACATATATTTCAACATTAAACTACGCTCCTTGTATTTCAAGTTTATACTAGGCAAGTATAGTGGCCGTTTAAACGAAGCTATGCGTCAACCAGGCGAATATCGATTTAGTGTGAACTTTAAACTAATTTGTTTAGATTTTTTTCTGAGTGTTATGTTTACCTACCGTTGGGAACAAATTACTTACTTTTGATTAGAATTTTACCCAGAAGTAAGTTATCTGTACCCAACGGTAGGTTAACATGATTATTCCCAACGTTGGCTTTCCACACTTAAGGGCATCTTAAGCGGTGGTCTATTTTTGGAACAACTTTATACTTGATTTGCATCAGCGAAACATGAATAAATCCAGCTAAAATAGACCAACTTCATGTTTCCCGCACCGTTGTTTTATTTCTTGTTTTTAAACCCGCGAACACCTGTCATTCTATCAATCATTCAACATCAGAGATAAGAAGTTTTTTTATTAGAGATCTCAGATTTTTCGCAAACTTTTTGCAATAGATTGATTTGACCAAATATTTTATACTGCCAGTAGTCCGGCGTTAGCAGACGACGTGGAATACTTGCTCTTTCGTTTCCCTGAATAACATTCCCTGAATGCTCTTTCGTTTCAATAACATCCCTAAAATGCTATTTATGTCATATAAACACTGATTTGCCAACGGTTTGCTTTTGAAAATTCACACAGTAAATTGAGAAAAAAATGTTCGAGCCTGGATGTCTGTTCTCTGTGATATAAATTCCACCAACTTATTAAAAATTTAGCAAATCAACCAGCTTCTCAGATTTTTTACAATTTCTCTTAAATTATTGAAATATTTGTGATATTCTGCTCTTATTATGAAAGATGTCCCAACTGGGAGTCCAAATAACTGCTAGGAAGCTAAATCTGCTTCTCAAAGTTTTGGTAATTTCCAAAAAGTTATTACTATTCCTTGGATGATCAGTAAACTTTTTGGATTTCAACCAAGTTTCTAGAACCGTTGAGAATTTTTCGGCAATTCAATGAACTCATCTGAAGTTCCACCACTTCTATTCTCAAAAGAGAGTGAGAAAACAGCATGATTATCTTGAAACTAAGAAATTAGTTAATTCAACTTTCGAGAAGCTTAATCAACTTCTGCTAAGTTCACTACATTTCCACCCAATCTTCATAGACATTCCAAAGTTCATAATAATTCCTAAAATAATTTTCAAAGAGTTCGTATAAGTTTTGAACCAATTCATCTAACTGCCGAGACTGTTCAAAAGTTATAGAATATGCAATTGAATAAAATAATACTTAAAAACGATTTCTGGAAAAAAAAACAAAGAGTTTTCGAGCTTCCCCTCCGTGTAATACGAATTAAATCTATCCTCAAGATATCATCGGTTTCCCCCAGAACGCTTATCAAAACTGCTTTATGTATCCTTTTCCTTAGAAGATAAGCCTGAATATCATGATCCCCAGTTAACCTACTGAAATTTTTTATATGACAGGCTTCTCATAAATGTATCTGGATGAGCTATTTGCGAATGCTAGTCATGACCAATCCAACAATAAACCATTACTTTTCATTTCCAAGCATAATACCTAAATTAGAAATCTGAATAATTTGTTAGTTCAATTGGAATTTTAATCCTAGAGGGTTTGAGCTGTTTAGTGGAATACCTGTAACTAGAAATTAGAAGAAAAATTAGTAACTTCCATTTAATTCCAACTACCTTTGCTTATCTTCGACAGATACGCGTATTTCGTCTACAATGTGCAGACTTCTTCAGTGTCTCGTACTAATAACTCGAAGTCGAGTTATTACCCGAATAAAAATTTACATCAGGCTGATGTCTGATTTCAATGTCTACATCAACATGAAATTCAAATGTACATCTTACGTTGAACATTAGAGATCAGATCGTTTTCGCTGTATTTAGGCAAGGTAACATGATGTTAACATCAGACATTTTCAAACAAATTTTTTCTAATCCAATGTTCCTTTAACGTCATGATTTTGACATTTAAATAAAATGTTTTTCTGATGTTTTAAGATATCGAAGCATATTGATGTTTTCAAATGTATTTGAATAAAACAGCACAGTCAAAGGATTTTTGATGTTTTCAGATGTATTAAAGGTTATGAATAAACATCTTACATATGTTTTCAAGTGTCGATTTTATCCAATAAAAGAGATGATGTATGATGCATTCAGATGTAGAAAAACGTGACGGTGTATCGTTTCCGGATGTTTTCAGTTGTAGATAATAACATTAAAACCAAATAATCTGAGAGCATCAAAATCACATGTTAGGCTAAGGTAAATTTTTATTCGGGTGTTGAGTAAAGTACATAAAGTAAATATGCACCAATATCGCCAAAACATATACGATTCACACTTAATTCTAATCGCATCGGATATTTACCGATATTTTAAGACCTTTGATTCTATTGTAACGTTTCATTCTTATGTTGTAAGAAGTTTTCTAATACTGTAGACTTGCAGTCTTTAACAGTAGAATGAAGTTTATTTCTAAGGTAACGGCCAATTATAATATCATCAGATGTGTTTAGATGTCTTAGGTACACAACATTTCACACATACATAACGTTTGATTGTCATGTAATTTTAGATTCTAGTTTTATAAGACGTGTTCTGATGTTAAATTTAACATCATCAATACGTTTGTTTTTAATGTTAAGTTTAAATATGTTGTATTTATATGTACTAGGGCGTTACTTTGAACTCTGAATACATTTAGAATACGACAACCCACATTCAAATTTAATGTTTGGAAGATGTCTGCTAATATTTTTTACATCACCATTTCTATTCGGGTAGTACGAGACACTGAAGAAGTCTGCACATTGTAGACGAAATACGCGTGTCTGTCGAAGATAAGCAAAGGTAGTTGGAATTAAATGGAAGTTACGTGGAATTTTAAGCTGTAACAAAATTCATTCTTTTCATTCATTTAAATTTTTAAATCTGTTGTACCGTGATGTTCCCTTATTCAAATCAGCCCTTAATTCCGTTCACTTGAAACAAAAGATTAAACTATAGCTACTTGACAGGACAGTTCTAATCAATATGTTGACCCATTTTTTTTTTTAGATTATATGCTTTCAAAAACCTTGAATAGCAACTCAGTATGCTATGATTTACTGTTTGAATATAAATTAATAATGTTAATCGACAGGTCTGACGCCATATTTGTTGCTAGCTTAGAGGAATGAGTAACAACCTCGATCTCTTTCAAGTCAAGTTTCTTGATTGAAATCGCAAGATTCGTTGGAAAAGCAGCAACACAGGACAAAATAAAGGTATAAAATTATGATTTTCTTGTATTTTTCTTTAGTCAATGTCAAATTGCTTCATCATGATCATCATGACCGGAATAAGGATGCATACATTTTTACGTATTTCTTTTTCCAATCATCAGATTTCGACAGCTACATCGCCATGGCTCAGCAGAAACCCGATCGGAAAAATATGCGCTATGAACGTGGAAGACTCATTGATGCTGTTAAATTGGTGAAAACTGGATGTTCAATCCGAAAAGCGGCGAAAATTCACGGAATTCCAAATTCAACACTTCGCGAGAAAGTGATTGAAAAGTATTCCCGACACATCCTGGAAAACCAATAGTTTTCAACGAATCAGAAGAAAAGCGTATTGTTGATTGGTTCCAAGCGTAATGCCAAAGCTTCGGGCTGCCGTTTCAGATCCACATATCAGGTATAAATATTTTGACGAAGAACAGCTGTCCCACGTTTTGAAAATCCCTGAACAAATTTTTAATATGGACGAAACAGCGGTGCGAACAATTCTCACCAAGGAAGTGGTTTTAGCTGGTTCCGGCCAGAAATACGTCTATGCTAAGGTAGGAAACTCTGACCGCAAAACGAACACTACGTTATTCTGCGGTAACGCTGCTGGACAGTTAGCTCCAACGCTTATGCTGTATCCATACAAATCGCGAATGACCGCGGAGATTTGGCAGAAGTTGCCTGAAGGATGGGCCGCTGGGAAAACAGAATCAGCGTGGATGAACAGGGACACATTTTTCCTATTTCTCAAGATTGTATTTTCCATGGCTTGTGAAGCAGAAAATACCGTTCCCTGTAATAGTTTTTCTCGATGGACATAAGTCTCACGTCTCCCTCCAAACGACAGAGATTTGCGTAGAAAAACACATAGTCCTTGTGCAACTTTGGCCATTTGCGACCAGCCATTTTGTGGGTGGTTTGCCCGGACTGGTGGAGCACACGACTTACCTTCACCACTGCCTGAATATGAAAGAGGAAGAGTTCGCTTCACGCACGCCCGCGTGGCCTGCTGCGGGATTCGGTGGTGGCGAAGCAGGCCAGTTACAAGGTGATGACAGATGTAGGATTGGGTGATATTGCTAAGGTCTATACATAATTGGGCAAGATATATATATTCAAATAGGGCGTTGCACATGTCGTCACATGTTGCCATATGGCACCCACACATCTCTCCCCTTCCCAAAAAAAAAAAAAACTCGAGGGCAAACATGTTTTCATGTTTAAGTACAGTATTTTAATTAATTATGATCATACAGAACGTGCACGTTATTAATTTCCTGGCTCAACGATGTTAATGTAGTTTTCCAAATATCCAGGCTTTCTCTTTGCTCGAACGGGACGCTCAGTTGTAGCTGGTTGTAAACTCTTCACAAGCGGAGGGGTAGTTTCTGGACCAATGCTGCCAAATTTATGATGGTCTGATTGGGTCATCTCTTCGTGATTCCTCCAATCAAAAACTTGCTTGGTCTGTGAAACATGTCTTCTAACAATCTATCCCCTTTCGTCACACAAAACGAGCATTTCATTTCTCTCTTCAAACCGAGACTCTGCTTTTGCTCGAGGTTGACGTTCCACAACAACGGTGTCCCCTGGCTTGATTCGGCATCTACGAGCCCCTCGTTTTGCATCTTCGCGTTGCTTGCCTTCTGTTTTCGATTTCAGGTCTCTGGCATTAAGCAGGTCATCATCGAAGATTGCCCTCCCGCGGTATAGGAGAGGAAACCCACGTCTTATTTTCCGGCCTGTCATTACCTCCTCTGGTGGTATTCCCGTAATTGAGTGGGCAGCTGCATTATATGCGCGAACAGCTGCACTCAGTTCGTCTTCATAGTATGTTCCACTTGCTAAGGCAGCGCTCATTGCTTTGTTCACCAGCTTCATGCAACTCTCTGCCAAACCGTTTTGCTGTGGACACAAAGGAGTAGAGAAAACAGCATTGATACCACGCTCTGAGCAGTACAGTTTATAATCTTCCCCGTTAAACGGGGGGCCGTTGTCCGATTTTATGGTCTGCGGATAACCTTCCTTTTCAAAGATTTCGTCCAGGACCTTTCGAGTATGTGCAAAGCTCGTTGATCTCACGGGTTTAGCGATGGTGTATCTCGAACGATAGTCGACTATAACCAAAATTGAGATCCCGCCGAATTGTGTATAACGGGTGTCCACTAATTAATGAGAACGAAAAGAATGGGTCAGGAAAAAAATACCAGTGAAGTTTTGTTCAAACTGATTTATTTTATTAAAAGGGTCAACTTAAATCTTCAAACTAAGTTTAGTGAATATTGTCATATGGTCCGTGGTCCGCCAGTGGCGCAGCTTAGTCGTTATGCTGGAACATGACCGTTGGACGGCAGCCACATCGATTTTTCGGATGCAGCTTTTGATCCTGTTGGTAAGTTGCTTGGTGTTCTTGGCCTTCCAATTATCCTTGTATACCATGGAGCTCAAAAGACCGAAGAAATCCTCGATAGGACGGCACTGTGGCAAATTTGTCGGATTCCGGTCTTTTGGGACATATGGTATATTTTGGCTCTCCAAAAACGTTAGCGTTTTTTTGCGTAGTGCGATGATGCCTTGTCCGGCCAAAACACGTATTTGCCATCCGAGTGATGTTGTTCAAGAAATGGGATGAGTATTTTCTGCAAACACTCTCTTTGGTACACCTCCTGGTTGATGGCCAAACCGCTTGGTTTGAACCACGGCTTCGAAATACCCTTATCGGATATTACGATGTATAACATAACCTTCGATTCAAATTTGTGCTTGAACTTATACATTACTTTTGGAGGAGTAGTAGATTTGTTCTTAGTGTAGAATCGGTCGTTTCCCGGTATCTGAGACTTCGAAAGAGGAGAGTAGCTTTCGTCGTCCAGAACGAAAGATTTTCCGCCGTAATTCCGAGTCATCCAGCGGCATTGGGATTTCACGGTTTGAATCTGCTCATCTGTGTACTCTGGGGATCTGGTTTTCTTTCTACACACTATTCCTTCTTTCTTTAGCGTCTTGCAGATGCGTGACTTTGAACAATGGAACTTTCGGGCTGCTTCCCGTTGACTTACCGAATCCTTGTTGTTGAACATGCTGCGCAGCGAGCGGAGCGTTTTCTCATTCATTATTTTCGCTGGACGGCCGCAACCTTTCTTCCGGGTTACTCTCATGCATGCCAGGATACGGTATACGGTGGATACCGGAACTTTTTCACGACAAAAATGGTCCACCGTGTATTTTTTTCCACGATCTTCGTTCGCTTGAAAGAATTGTACAACGCGCGCGCGCAGTTCTTCCTGTTTCGACGGCATGCTGAACACGACTGAACATGTTAGAGTGAAATAAGAGTGTATGAAAATTTTCTGGAGAGTGCAACGATTCATTCATCTAAAGTGACATTTCTATGCGGCCGTTTTTTTTCTGATGGAAAAGTATTGAAATCATTCTCATTTTTTAGTGGACACCCGTTAGGGGCCATTAAAATCCATACCAATAGTATCCCACACTGCTTGTAGTGCCAACACACGGGCCTACCGTTAGTTGCACAAACACCACAGGACGACACCCATGCTTCTGCGTCCTTCGTCATTCCTGGCCACCATATTCGCTCCCTCAGAATACTTTTGAATTTTGCGGCGGAAGGGTGGCCTACATGAGCGACCGCTAAAGTTTTCTGTCGGAGGCTCTCGGGTATGACCGCACAACCTATTTTAATCAGGAGTCCTTCTCGTATGGTTAAGTCGTCCCCCAGCGCCTGGAACTGCTTTAAATGCGTAGGCCAAACGCCCGTTTCTAGGGCATCTACCACCTGATAGTAATATATAATATTAAAAAAATTAACAGTATAGCAAAGAATGGTAATGATTTTCCTCAGTAAACTGCTCGTCCTTAGTTGTAGCGTTTATAATCTCTTTTTCGGTTAGAAACTTAATATTGCATACCTCGAGGGAGGCAAATTCCCAGGGGCTAAAGCCTTCTTCGAACGGGCCATCATACAGCCGTGTAGAGGGATCAGCGATGTTTTCTCGTCCTTGTACGTACTGTACGTCAAAACTATACGGGCTGAGTCTAAGTGCCCACCCGTCTGCCCGGTTCAGCGCTCGCTTAGAGTCCTCTCTCGATCTGTTCAATATAAACGTTAACCCTTCTGCATCGATACGAAGCGTGAAAGGACGTCCTAGAAGAAAATATGCAAAATGCTCTACTGCCCATACAGCGGCAAGAGCTTCGCGCTGGTTTTGCGGATACTTTCTTTCGGTCGTCGTTAAGGCTTTGGATGCGAAACTTCTGGTGCGCGGAGGATTCCTGTCGTCTTCCTGTACGAGGACGGCTCCGATGGCATGTGGTGATGCGTCCGTGTATACGATAGTTCTGTCTTGATCCGAAAAGAAACCAAGGGAGGTTGTGCATCGAAAAATGTGGTTCATTAATTTTTCAAAGGCTTCCGAATGCTCCTGATTCCAGTTCCAACCATTTGAGTTGTTCGTGAGTGCCCACAGTGGACTTGCTATATCAGCAAACCCTTGGATGTATGGGCTCACAAAGGAAGCTAGCCCCAAGAAGCTACGCAACTCTGAAACGGTGCTCAGTTGTCTGAACCTGCGTATATCCTTTACTTTCTCCTCGTCGATATTGAAACCATTTTCATTTAGTTCGTGTCCCAACCACCTAATCCGCTGCTTATCGGACTCGCATTTCTCATAATTCAAGGTCAAGTTGTTTGCTCTTAGAATTCTCAACGCATGCGCCACCGTTTCGCGAAGTTGGTTCAAATTATCGGCAAACATGAAGATGTCGTCAATATACACTATGAGGTTATCCACCTCACCGAGTATTCTTGACATCTCCCGCTGGAAGATCTCCGGGGCGCAGTTCACCCCGAACATCAGGCGAGTGAACCGAAACATGCCCTTTTCGGTCAAGAAAGTGGTGAGGTCCCTGGACTGTTCATGAAGCTCCAAGTGATAATACGCATTGGAAAAATCAAGCTTCGTAAAATACCTTGCCCCGTCGAGTTTGATTCTCATTTCGTCCAACGATGGCATGCGATAATACTCTCTCTTGATTGCACGGTTTGGCACTCTCATATTAACGACAAGTCGGAAATAATTTTTGCCTTTCGCCACTGCCGACATGCCAACACAAACCGTTCTTTTAATGTTGTCTTCGTGCACTGTTATATGAGAAATGCCTTGATTTATTGCAAAACAATTACTTGCAAGCCTTACTGATACAGTCCAAACTTTTCAGCGCGGTCATCTCGATCCGCTACCATACATATTCACGCGGTCGTCTCGAGCCAGTTCCGGGATACCGTTTTAAAATTTCTCAAGCGCGGTCATCTCGATCCGCTACCACATGTATTCAATCAACAAATCAGGGCGGTCGTCTCGATCCGCTGCCTACCCTCGCGGTCGTCTCGATCCGCTGCCAGTTCTCCACCAAAGACTACCAATGATTAATTATTTCTTGGTTCAAACAAAAACATTGTCTCTTTCGAACTTTCCCTGTTTTAATAACATCATTCTTGCTTTGCTTTTTTTTCACGATATTTTCACGATAAAAAGCTCCTCAAATGGCTCTATGGGCTCTAAATCCAAGCGGATATCACAAACACTCATTAATCGACGCCATTTACCGGGAATGTCGCTTTTCCGTTTTCACAGCATGCAAGAGAATTGGTTTTCTGCATCCGGGTATTCCATTTGACTGACCAAAATTCACTTCACAAAAAATGAGAACTATCAAGGAAATCACAGACACAAACTGGCTGGTTCGCAAAGGCAAACATAATTGAATTTAATTTTGGATATTCAGCAGTCTGGCAGGATCGCCAAATGTGCAACTTTGGCCATTTGCGACCAGCCATTTTGTGGGTGGTTTGCCCGGACTGGTGGAGCACACGACTTACCTTCACCACTGCCTGAATATGAAAGAGGAAGAGTTCGCTTCACGCACGCCCGCGTGGCCTGCTGCGGGATTCGGTGGTGGCGAAGCAGGCCAGTTACAAGGTGATGACAGATGTAGGATTGGGTGATATTGCTAAGGTCTATACATAATTGGGCAAGATATATATATATATATATATATATTCAAATAGGGCGTTGCACATGTCGTCACATGTTGCCATATGGCACCCACACAGTCCTGATATGTCTTCCACCGAATTCGACCCGAGTAACACAACCTCTAGACGTCAGCTTTTTTAGACTACTCAAAACCGTTTCGAATCATGTTTTGGTGGAATGGAGGATTAAGAATAATGGTGAAATGCTTCTCAGGAAAGATATTGCACCGCTACTAAAACAAGCTGTAGATCGAATGACCAACCTACAATCGACCTTGATTAACGATTTCAGACATTGCAGCTCGATTGCAGCTCTTATCGGCAAACACACTGAAGCATTGTCAGCACAGCCTGTGGTTCCAACAACGGACACGAGAAAACGGGAAAAAGATGCAGATAATGATAACTTTGTAAAGAGCCTCGAATTGTTTTTATCGCCGGATCAACTAAGAATATTCGAAAGCTGTCGTTTAGTTGGAGAGTGGCATGGAGCTGTTATAGATACGAATCTTTATCAAGTGTGGACAAAAGCTAAAGGAGCTTTGGATAAAACATCTCTTTCCAAAACCAATTCAGTCGAGTCATATTTTCGCGGATTTGATGAAGGTGAGCATGAATCATAAGTGTTTTGAATTATATCCTTAAAATATATTGAATATTTTTAGAAACATCTCATCCGACTTCCGGACACCGGAAGACTCAGAGGAAAGCAATCATGATGCTTTTGATGCTTCATTCGGAAAACCATCTGCGCCAACTGCTGGTTCAGCAAAACGTTGCTTCGATAAGCATTCACCACCTCCGGTAGCTACTAGCCAGGCCTATCGTCTATATATGTAAAAACTTGAAAACGCAAAGAAAAAAGTAGACATAAAAAACAAAAGAAAAGAGACGAAAAACAGAGAAAAAACAGCCAATTACGATTCTTACACAGTAAGGATCATAAAAAAATAATTTTATTTTACTAGGGTAACGGGATCTAATGTTAGCCTAGCTCATTGACTTGGCCTATGTACCAAATATGTCATTATTTCGACGATAATCAACAAAATCAGGAGATTACTAGTTTTTCTTCTAAATTATAGTTACAAGTATTCCACTAAACAGCTCAAACCCTGTAGGATTCAACAAAATCATGTTGATATCAGGATGACCGATTAATTTTTAAGCAATTAAGACATTATTGATCAACTTATAGTAGTTCACTTCCGCATAATTTTCGATTTCCTCAACTTTTCAGACACCATTATTTTACTGGTTAAGCTGTACAGATTATCTACACGATCTTCGATTGATCTAAATTTGCCGAAATTGAACCAATAAACCAAATATTTCAGCCAAGATGTACAGAAGATAGTCACACGTTATAAGCTAACAGGTCACATAGGTAAAATAACAATGATTTTACATGAAAACCATAGACCCAATGTAAGGAACATATTTCTTACTAGGTTCCCAACTATGGCCTGTTGTATAAAAAGCGTTGTAAAAATGTTGTTATTGATACATTTACAATAAAAATGTTTGAGTTTCGGTTGAATGTTTTTCGTATGGCTCATCTTAACACAAACTAAAGTAACAAAATCTGTGTAGCGTGAATTAAATGTTTTGATTATCGAATGGCCGCTTAATCATTAGTCAATATCACTTAAGTGTTTCTTAGCAGTTTAAATATAGTTGGATATGTGAAATTGTTTGGTGAGTAGAGCGAATACAGCTGGGAATGCCTTGAATCAGAAAATCAGAAAAAAATCGTACATAGACAACATTTAATAACAAATATATCGAATGAGACGAACTTGCATCCATGATAGGACACAATTTGGTACCCATAGACCGACATTACATCCATATACCTCTTAAGTTTCTGTCTTTATAAAATGAGTTGTGTAACTTTTCGTGATACCTACTACCAGATGGCTTATTAAACATATGTTATCAAGTGTATAGCTAGTTAAATGATGTTTCCAGCTCAAATACCTTATAAGTTATAATAAAAAAATTAATCGATTGTTGCATACTAGGCTGAATCAAGGGACACATACCCTACTTTTAATTTACATCTAACCAAACAAACAAAAAAGCAGGAAAAAATAAATTGCCGAAAATATGTTAAATTTGTTTAATGCTAAAACTATTTCTTCATTAAAATTCACTTCTAATTGTCTGCTTTGACATGGCTGGGTAGCTCAGTGGTTACTCGTTCTGCTTACTGACCGGCAGTTCATTCCCAGGCCCGTCTCCTTCCTTGCAATTTGTCACTTGTCTCTTTCTATCACCACTACACGCTCAGAACACCCTCTCTTTCATATTGCTGTCCGTTGTTTTCTCAAGTAAAAATTATTCAATTTTCGTAAAAAGTGAATCTATTCAATTTTTGAGTTAATCCACTTTTTACGAAAATTTGGGTAACTTTTCCGTGAGAAAAACAGGGACAGTAATACAAATGAAGGAGAGGGTGTTTTGAGAGTGTAGATTTAAAATAAAAACCAGTCTACTGCGCTTTCTTTCACGCAGTGGTGATCACGGTCTCTAATAACAACAATTGTCAAACTAATCATCCTCTCTTCTCTCTCAGTAAAGACCGTGAGGACATGGCTGGCGCCGGTACTGATCTATAAATAGAATGAATAAGTGAACTTGTACATTGAAGAAGCAAAGTTACTCCCAAGCTCCATCTATGTGGTTCTCTGTGCAGTTACACGGGTTCTGATCAGTCTGTAAACTGCCGTTCTACGCATAACTGTCCCATGTTGCAATAGTTGTAGTTGAGAAAAAAGCGTTTTATGTTTTGCATCACTATTGTGTAGTGCTGGTAATATTCGTGGCAAAACCAACAAATTTATGACTGGCATTTGAAGATGCCGCTGAGTTTCGATGGAATCTGTGGTATTACAAACAATAAGATTATTTCCGGAGCAATTTGCGATTTGGGCGAACATGTAAAATATAAACAAAATGTTTTTTGATGCAATGCATAATTATTACATCTAAATCATGAGCTTTGACCTTTTTGTCCTGGTTGTGCTATAATTTTATTTATTAAATGTTGTTTGTGCAAAGGGCGTAGAGTTATTTCGTAATCAAAACAATTCACTCTGCGATTTACGCCATTTTGATTGTTGTCAAAGTGAAAGGCGTAATTTAAATCAAAACATAAACATGGCGTAAAGTAAAAGGCGATACTGACAAAAAATCAAAACAACGGCGAAAAGTAAAAGGCGATACCTACAAAATAATCAAAACAACGGCGAAAAGTGGAAATGTCAAACATAGGCGAATAGTATAGGGCGATACCTTTATTTCCAGTACTTGTGGGGCCAGCATTGAAAATGGCGTAATCCAACATTCTAGTATTGATAGGCGAATATTAAAAATGTGCCAAATTTCAATGAATAATGAACGGATTTCCATCAGCATTATATATGAATCAGAAACTAACTTTGTTCTCTGTCTGTATGCTAGATTGTATTTGAATTTATTCGTTAATTTGTAAATTACTGTTTGAAATTCTACTTGCAATATTACAATCATCATTTCCCCTTTGTTTACATTCTGCATGTTCGCCCTTATCGCAAATTGCTCCGGATTTTTGTATGTAAAATACGAGGTAAAATATTCAGTGGGACTGACATGCGTAGAATCTTGCCTTGCAGCAGAAAATTCTAGGCATATCAGTCGCACTGGTTGATGTATTGATGGATCGTTGGCGATAGAATTTACGTTTTCAAATAGACATACCATGTGCATTATTGTTTATGTTCCATCGTGATTCTGATTATTTTTTAACACCATATCATCGTTATAAACACAGTTCCTTCAAATGCAAATGATGGCTTATATAGACAATTTAATGTCAATGTTTTCATGTCAAAGCCATTGTTTAAGTTTGCATATAAGCCCCTTATCAATACTGAGTGTCAAGTTGTTCCTACAAAGAATGTTGTAAACTTAAATCAATTTTTTTTCTAAGATCTCTTTAGAAAAGTCGTAGTGGGACTTTTATGCCTAGAATTTCAACATGGGACAATCTAACTTGATGTTTTTTTGATACAAACTCAGAACAAAGTATGTAATTTTTTGTTTGTATCCAATAGTATAGTTAAAAAAATTAAGCATATATTGGAAAAGCTGCAATTTGAACAAAAGCAACATGGGACAGTTATGCGTAGAACGGTAGTAAAGGAGTGGCAACTACGCTATTGCACGGTCTTTTTATTTAAGAAAAATAAATTAAAACGTTGTCTGCTATGCTACATAAAACGTTATTTTATCATAAACAATTTCATATCCAAATAATTAAGGGTGATTGGAATAAGGAACTCGAATGAACGGATTTAGGAACAATGCTATTTTTATCGATTGAAATTGGGACAAATTGTGCAAATTGTTTTCAACTGTTTTACAATTTAAAGCATATTGCATTATAAAGGTCATCAACTGTTTGAACATTGTCGTATTAACAGCTTTAAAACATTATATAAGGCCTTAGGCGAACGGAATAAGGGTTCATCACGGTAACTACTTTTCGATACACTCCTTACAAACTTACAAACTCTCTCTGGATTTCTCAAAATAACAAAAAACGGCAAACACCATATTTGGATAGCATTTTCTTTATTCTGATTCACTGTTATTAGCATTCCAGATGGCTACAATCACATAGCAGTTTGTTTGCAACAAACACGTTTGCAGTCCTACTATGCTTTCTAGGATTTCTTTTGTCTTCATATTTTCTTCCTCGGCTGCTGGGGTTTATCTTTTACATATCTTAATCGATATCATCGTCATCCTCATATGCTTGACGAGAGATGCCGCCACTACTGGTACGTACCTATAATAGATTCTTTCACTTCATAGTGTGTACAGTGTGTAACAGTGACGGGTGTTTACAGATTTTTTTTTTGTTTACTTTTCATTTTTATGTGACACTTAACAAACGTCACCGCTGTCACATTTATTGGGCTTAGTTTGGTTTATTGGTTCCACTCAGTTGTATTTGACAGTTTACACGTTATATATAAATATATATACTTTATCAAAGTGATGGGGGTGTTTCATTTTTATATATATATACGAATATACATATGTATAGGTAGATACTTTGTAGTTGATTTCATTCTGCTCTTCATTCCCTCCAAAGTGATCGTTGCGATTTTCTTTTTCGATTTTTATCGTTGACATAGACGGTGGAACTGTCATTTTGTTGTTGTTGTTGTTGTTTTTGTTTCAATTTTCATCACCAAGGTACTTAAATCTTGATTTTTGAGTTGAGTATTCATATTCCGACAATCGCATTCGTTTGTTTGTCTAAAGCATGCTTCCAGAGGATTTCCCCCCAAAAACATTTCTACAAGCGATTCAGTATCGTGTAAAGCGTTCCAAAACTTATCCAGTGATATGTTGGCGGAAGATTTAATGAACAAATGTGGGGATTTAGAGTGATATAGGGAAAAAAGCATATTAAAGTGATGCACTAGCCGAGAAAATGTAAATAGCTGCAATTCCGTAAGCTGTATAGTTCAATTACAAATCCAAAACATCGCATTGCAAGCGATATGTAACGTTTGAGTAGTATAAAACGCGATGAGGTAAACATGTTCGTTCCTTTTATGAAAGTTTTCAACTATTTGTGAACACTGTTCGTTTGTTTTTGCCATTGACTCGGCCTGCAATATTGTAAAATTGTGTGTTGGCAGTTGTCAATTTTGGATACACCTAGGCCGGTTCGAAGATGTCGCGTTTCTAGGCAGTGCTGCGCTATCTTTAAAAGTTCCAAAAATGTATAATCTCAACTATAAAGAGGGGGAGAAGGGGTTGGCAAGCTAAAATGGGTTACTAAACGAAGATTTTCTTATTGTGCCATAGGAAGACACAATCTAGAGTTGTGAATGTCTGATGATTTCATCTAGTGGCTTCTAAGATCGATCTACGCGCTTTGAGGCATAAAGATCATCCAAAAAATGTGCTGAGGTTTTCCGTATCGGTGGTGGTTCTGAAGCTTACCGTATTGTAGATTTATTATTTTGAGTGCAATTTTTAATTTCCGGTGCAAGGTTTTTGAAGCTATCAGCAAAAAATGTGTAGAAAGTTTTTGTTTCTTCAATATCACAATCCGATTTCTACCTTCCAACTACGGCGCTCTGTATATTGAAAAAAATCTTTTGTATTCTATCATTTGTCCTCAATCTCACGGGAATTCTTATCGCCTAGCCTAAAATGTCTTCGGTTCTGTCCCTAGGTTATGTTGTTCGATATCACTAAATTGATTTTATTTTCTTTCGTTTCAGTTTCGCTCTTCTTTCGATCCTTCCTTATTACCTGGTCCATAAAAGAAACAATGTTTACATATTGGGTCTACCTGTAGAGTTGATCGAATTTCCAGCAAGAAGTTCATTCATTTAAGCAGTGAGGCATCTTCATATTCAACGAGAGCCACGGTACCTTCAATGCCATCAGATTCGAATGTTGGCTGTTTCTTATACGTCTCTAATGTGGCAAAGATCGCGCCACTTGAAGAATACGAAGAACTTGCTAGCATTTAATCTAGTGTTTTGCGATGCTACAAACCAAACATAAGCTCAGTTCAGTTTGCAAAAGCTGGTAAACAATTGCAATAGTGGCGTAATATTTACTGTTATATACTGGTATAAACATCGAAAGCACATGTATATTGTATATAGCGCTGCTTCTATTTAATACAAGAGATGCCAGTGATTTGCCGTTGCGCTACGGATAATATTAATTTATGTAAATGATTTACAAAGACAGCTCGTGTCTCAATCCAGGGGTTAAGTGAGTACATTGATGTTTTGTCGTTAGTGCCACTGAGAGATACGGGTGCCGTGCGTAACCGACGGCAACCGGAGTGGTGACCATTGGTGGCTCAATTCAACATGGCTGTCACTTTGTCACTTCAGTAACTCAGTTCTACAAACAATGAACAAATCAACAGCAACAGGTTCGTACTTTCGTTTGATTTTTTTTCTCTCTCGCGTTTCTTTGTCATCCTTCGGGTTTTATGTTTTTAACATTGTTGATCATTTGATTTTGCTTTGTTTATTGAAAGGATGGGTTTTCTTATTCTTTCAAGGTTGAGTTCATAGTCGTATATGTTTGTTTTTGTCAAAGGTAGTTAAAACTAGAATCGATGTGTAAAAACCTTAGAGGTGATTTTTACAGGTTTTAGTGTAATTTTTCACATGAAACAAGTATTTTGGTTGGAATTTGGGAAGGCGAAACAAAATAATAGAAAGAAAACAAAGGTATTTTCGGAAAATCATAAGTAAAGTAAAAACAAAACCGATTATCTTCAATCAAATGTCAAATGTATTATAAAATAAAAATATTTTAAAAATTTATACAAAAGAAGACAAAAATATCTCGCTAGTAATGGGTCTCTTGTTCCACTAAAAACGCTTAAGATGAATGTAGCGATCGAACCAAACGGTGGAAATATAAAATTGCATGTTTGTTTTTTGCTAATTAGAATGTATGACATTACTCACTTTTTCCTTTCCTTTCAACAGATTACATATAATCGATCTGCTTTATCAGATTATTTTATTCAATTTGTAAAAATAAACATTTACTTTAAGGAAACGAAAAATTATTATCTTTATAAAGAATCTAATATATGCTTTTAAATCAATCAATTCGTCCTTCTTTGTTATACATAGGATTTAAACATACATATATATTTATATATATATTTAAATATTACAATATTAAATGACACATAGTTTAAAAAAATCGATTAATTTTGATGGCTCCTCCTTGCTCGTACTGTGTTGGTATATTCAAATCAAGACGATCAATGAATCGTTTTCACTACTTATAAACACTAACAACTGAACAAAAAAAAGGATGATATCTTTTGTGCGAAAATTGGTTTTCTTGATGCTTGAGCGTGATGAATTGGTATTTGAATCTCTTTTTAGTGTGTATGTGTTTTTTTGTTGATGTGACAGATTAAGATGAGTGAATATGAGTGTGTTGTTTGGCGGTGAACTTGTATGCCTATGTGCCCAAAAGGGGTGTAGCTTTGCGTTTGCATCCTGAAACCTTCAACGTTTTCGAGGCTCATATTTGTTCGGTTTTGTTTAGCTTAAGGTGCTTACTCAGTAGCTTGATGCTTACAATTGTTACTGCATAGCATTTTACCGTAAATGAACTACAAACTGATGGGATTTATTGAACGAGATCGTGAGACATCACTTATTGCAATTATATAGATCAGAGGAAAAAATTGTAGACAAGAACAAAACTCAGGATGCAGGTTCTCGCTCACGCACACTCTATCATTCGTCTCTTTTTTTTTTTAATTTATCGCAACCTTGCTTTAAAAATTTGATTTTTTTTTTCGTTTCGCTGATCGTACTAACAGACTATTCTGAAGAATGATTCACGTAAAGCAAAACTAAAAATGTCCACTCATCTGGAATTTTAAAAGGGATTGGTGAAAAAATGGATTCTATATTCATGGTTGGGAATCAGCTGCACATCGGAAAGCGTAATGGTGATGATCCTGAACACTACAATTCCAAAGAAACGGATTCCACGGATTATTTTGATGCGGTTCAAACTTGCTGGGATGTTGCTGGTACCTGGTAGGTGTTGATGCGTAGAAATTGTTGTTTTCGGGTTGGTTGGCGGCGTGATTCTTCATTGGAGCTTGACTAACTTAAGCAGTTCAACTCGATTCCTTTTTCTCTGTAAAGATTGGACGAAGATTGTAAACATGTCAGTTTTGTATTTTTGTTGTTGCACACAATAATACAGCAGATAACTACATTGGCCGAAAAAGATAAATTTATCTGTGAATTCAGTTCGACACTTGAATTCAAAAGATGATATTGTAGCATATATTTGTTGACCTGTATAGTATTGAAAAACAAATCCGGTTTTTTTTCATTGCTTTGATAGACCATCGTGCGGCCACGAAGCGTTTCAATATGTTTTCAACCGAACGATATCCGTGGGCAAAGTTTGCCAATAAGAAGAGGTGTTGAATTAGAGGTTGAACCCACCTTCTTAACAACGAATACCATAAAACATAAACTTAACTTGGTTTACTCGTTTCATTCACAACCCTGAGAATTTGATGACAATCGGATGAACTCAAAATTTTGTCGAATTATTCTATGTGATGCAATTTTATCGTGGACACCCTTTAAAGTTGGTAAAAATCCTAAAATGATGGGAATTTAATGATCGCATCTACCATGAATTCGTGGTTAAATTAATTATTGTATATAATAGATGCGCGATGGTTTCTCTTGCCTCCTGTTCAACATTGCTCTTGAAGGTGTTATGCGACGAGCGGCGTTTAACATGCGAGGCACGATTTTCAACAGATCCGGTCAATTTATTGTCGGCAGAACATTTTAAGGCGGTGGCAGAGCAGTACACCAGACTAAAGCGCGAAACAGAGAAGATTGGGTTGAAGATAAATACGTCCAAAACGAAGTACATGCTGGCAGGCGGAACCGAGCACGACAGGACCCGACTGGGCAGCAGTGTAACGATCGACGGCGATGAGTTCAAGGTAGTCGATGAATTTGTCTATCTCGGCTCACTGGCACTGCGGACAACGATAACAGGCGTGAGATCCGGAGGCGAATTATCAGTGGAAGTCGTGCCTACTATGGACTTCACAAGCAACTACGGTCAAACAGACTTAGCTCCCGTACGAAGTGCATCCTGTACAAAATGCTAATAAGACCGGTTGTTCTCTACGGGCATGAGACGTGGACAATGCTTGAATTGGACCTGTGAGCACTCGGAGTTTTTGAGCGACGGGTGTTAAGAACCCCGAAAAATTGGTGGAGTACAGAAGGACGGCGTATGGAGGCGAAGGAGCGCAACTCGCCGGCGAACCCAGTATTCATAAGGTGGCAAAAGCAAGAAGGATACGCTGGGCAGAACATGTTACGAGAATGCCGGGCAACTATCCCGCAAAAATGGTGTTCGACAGGAATCCGGTTGGTACAAGACGACGTGGGGTGCAACAAGCAAGATGGTCAGACCAGGTGGAGCAAGACCTAGGTAGGACAAGGTGCCCAAGGGATTGGAGAGGAGCAGCCACGAATCGGGCATTATGGAGGGATATTGTGTATCAGGCTTTGTTATAGTATTGTGACGATATTTAATGTAAATAAATAAATAGATGCGATAACCTTCACTTGTCTAATTGCTGAAGAGATTAATCCTCAACAGGTTGTCATAGTACACGGAGGATACGGACAACCTGTCCAAGTATCAGTTTTGCTTCCGTAAAGGGAAGTCAACGGTGGATGCCACCGTAGTAGTCACCCTGGATGTGAGAAATGTGTTCAATAGCGCCAGTTGGGAGGCTACTGCCAACTCGCTTCAGCGTTTCCGAGTTCCTAGGTACCTGTACAGGATTCTGGGCAACTACTTCCAGAATCGGGTAAGAATAGTCGGCTTCGCGGACTACATCAGCCTTGAAGTCTATGGAGAGTCCACAAAAGAGGCGGAGTTATCGGCCACACACACCATCGGCATAGTCGAGGGATGAATGCGGTCCTGGAGATTGGAGTTAGCCCATCACAAAACGGAGAATACTGTGGTCAATAACAGAAAATCTGAGCAAAGGACGACGATTAGTGAAGGTAACTTCACCATCATCTCAAAGTGGGAACAAGGCAAGAGGGACGGAAGAGTTTTAACGTAGGACTTACGGCTTTTTTTTCTATTCCAGTATAGGGGCGCCGTTCTAAAATTTCTGAAATCGAGAGCGTTACGCGGGTTTGGAGATTTTGAACGATAATATCTCCTCTCTGGTCCACAGAAATTTTAAGATAAGTAATTCATTCGAAAGGTAAAACATCAAAGCTGAATCCATGTTGCTAACTTAATTCATTATGTTTGTTTTAATTAATTAAAAAGTAAGTTTTAATATTTAAAAATTAGAAATTTTTTGTTGGTAGAAAATGACATTATATTAGCGCCACGCTCTGATTGGTTCATACTGCCACAATTACCGTGCCAGCGATAATAAAACACGTGGAGACGTCCGACCAACCATCAGTAATAATGGTAAGATCAGTAATAAGAATAAGAAAATGATTCAGAAACCGTAATCAATACAGAAGAAGAAAACCGCTTCATTCGATCCTCAACCATTCCGGTTTTCTGTTCAACTGCTTTGAACTGACGACGAGAGCCCCGGATTATCATTTTGTTCGAAGAAAAATATTACAATATACCCGTATTCCATTTATTTATTAATTCTGAAAAATGCAACTATGGAAAAAACAATTTCAAAATATTCTGAAATAATAATGATTGCAAGACAACACCATTTTATTTCACCACGAAACAGGCTACAAAAAAATACTACCTTAACTAACGAACCAACCATTGATTCTCAAAAATTGCTGTTTTTCATGGCTTGGTTCCACCTGCACTGACGAAATTACCCATGCAGCATCAATCATAGTAACCCATAAGTCAACAGACAAAGTTTGGCAGCTCTATCAGCCGAACTCTATCCGTGATGGCAAAAACAGTGAAGCAACTCCGTTCAGAAGTATGCGCGTTCAAAGAACGGCACCCCGCTTTGTCGAAAACGGACATCATGCGGCATTTTGTGGACGCCGGATACGCCCGTTCCGGCATCTATAACATCTTGGCACTATTAGACCACAATCAGAGCATCGAAAGAAAGGTTCCGGATGACCGACGACCCTGAGCGACAAGAAGCTCCAAAGGATGCTGAAGAGGAACACCGAGAGAAAAATGGCTACATCGCTGCTTGCATTTGACCGGCCAAACAGTGAAAAAGTACCTGGCGAACATGAACATACATGTCGGGAAGCGGAAGTCGCATCCACTGGTTTCGGAGCTGCAGCCAATGACGCAGCGGCAGAATTAGATGGTCAACTCGCTTTTCCCAGCGAATCGCGACGTGGCGGTGGTGATGGACGACGAGACCTATCTCACCCTGCATGGCAACGACTAGCAGGGCATTCGTATTTTACTTCCCCACGAAGGAAGTGAGCTCCGAGGTGAAGTTTATTTCACACTCCAAGTTCCCAAGAAGGTGCTGCTGTGGCTGGCAACCAGCAAGAAAAGGATGTCAAAGCCGCTCTTCTTTCGCTCAGAATTGGCCGTGAACGGGGAAATTTATAGTACGAAATACCCGCTGGAAGTTGCGTCGTTCATCAAGAAATACCATAAGGACGAAGACGCGGTGTTCTGACCATAGGCCCACTACTCGAAGCGATCGTTGGAGGAAATGGAGCGGCTGAATATCGATGTGGTACCCAAGTCAGCCAACCCGCCCAATATTGAGAATTTCTGGACCAACCTGATGCGTAAGATCTATTCCAACAATCTTGTTGCGAAAACTGAGGAGGAATTGATTAATAAAACGAAGAAAGAACTCCAAATCATGCCTACTTACACGCATGTTTTCGTCCACCATGGCGAATGTTCCGGTTAACTGCCGGAACGCCGCTCGCAAGGGCGAAGATTTTTTTTGCAAGTAAGGTTAAATAAAATCACCATCCGAAAAAAGTCCATTTTTTTATTACAAACTTTACTATGTCAGTTAAGAGTTTTCCCAAATGTTAATAAAGTTTATGATTTAAACCGATATTGATTTTTTCCCTGATTGTTCGTAAAATTCACTGATATTTCCCGATTTTCCCTGAAGATCAGTATTTCATAATTCTAGATTTTCAATGATTTCTAAAAACTAGAAATTAGAAGAAAAATTAGTATCTTCCATTTAATTCCAACTACCTTTGCTTATCTTCGACAGATACGCGTATTTCGTCTACAATGTGTAGACTTCTTCACCCAAGTAGCACACTACGATCATAATTAGTTGTTGTAACTTGATTATCACTTAGTAAGTCATATTTATGTTATCTCAACCGAATGGCAACAAGTGCGCTACTAGAGCAGTGTCTCGTACTAATAACTCGACTTAGTACGAGACACTGAAGAAGTCAGTCTACACATTGTATACGAAATACGCGTATCTGTCGAAGATAAGCAAAGGTAGTTGGAATTAAATGGAAGATACTAATTTTTCTTCTAATTTCTAGTTACAGGTATTCCACTAAACAGCTCAAACCCTTTAGGATTCAATGATTTCTAGGAAATCAATACCTCCAAGACCTTAACAAAAACACATCTTATCTAGAATTTTTCGTAAAGGATAATTATAGTATTCCGTGTATAAGGGTTGATTGAACTTCCACTCAATCATACTTATGCAATTAATAACTTTAGAAGTGCATTAAAAACACTCAGTTGAGTACAAAAGTACATTCAGCAGCCAACTGCGAAAAGCAGTTAGCAAAATACGAAAGAAAAAGTAACGTGAAGGAGATATTAATAATCGGATGATAGACATTATTTATTAACATGCCGTCATGTATAGTATCAATTTCATTTACACCACCAGGATTAAATTCAAATTTGTATTGATGTAAACATTACTAACTGTCTGAAATTTGCATTGGATAACCCAGCCTATCAAATTAATCGACCCCAGTCACATTGACAATCCCCAACATCAACATCGGTACTTACCACTCTCCGTGGCATCCCCATTGGTGGCGGCCGGTTCTTCCTTCTTCTCCGCGCTGTCACCATTCACCGCTTCTGGGGTGCTTGCAGAAGCCGCAGGAGCATCGCCACCCTCACCGTTGGACTTGCCTTCTTCATCCTTCTTCTCGTCACCATTTTCTGAAGACTTGTCCTTTTTGCTGCTCTTGTCTTCGCTGGCCTGTTTCTTCGACTTGGTCTTGGCCGGGGTAGCTGGTTTCGGTTTCGGTTCCATAGCCGGATCCAGCACCAATTTGCCAATGTTCTTGCGGTCGTGCATCTTCTGCATGGCTTCGGCAACATCTTCCAGGGCCCAGGCGCTGTCTACCACCGGCTTGACCTTACCGTCCTTCCACAAAGCCAGGATCTTCTCAACGGTGGAGCGAACGTACTCCGATCCACCCTGCTGGTACAGCAAGTGTCGCAGGTTGAAGCCAGTCAAACTCTTGTTCTCGTCGAACAGCTTGATTGGGGACACTTTGTCCACTTGCCACCACTAGTATGTTTGATTGATTAGTTTTTTGTTTTTCTTTTAATATTGAATGGAACTCACCGAGCGAGCAACGCTGAAGAAGCTCTTGGTTTCTCCTGTAACTACGTTGGACGAACCATACAGGATGTACTTGCCCATTGGTTTCAATAATCCGTAGCCTCGGCTGCACTCCTCTCCGCACAGGCAGTCCATGACAACGTCGACACCCTCGGTTGTGATCCTAGAAACAAGAAATCCATCAAACAATTAGATCGATCTTATGGTACCATATGACTTCGTCCCCGCTGATACTTACTTTCTAACTTCATTGACATAGTCGGTTCTGTCGATCAGGTGATCAATCAATCCCGTGGCAGCCAGGGCTTCGTGCTTACCCTTCGAGCAAACACCAAAGATGGTCACATTCGGAATGGTGCGTGCGAGTTGGACGACGGCTTGACCCTTTGGAAAAGTAACAAAAAAAAACATTTGATTTATTACAATACTCCTCATCGTCATAAACATATAGGATAGAAATTAGCGAATCAAATCCAGAAGTTGCAATCTTCAGGCGAGGGGCGATCAAAAGCCGATTAAGTTTTATTGCATAATGAGCCTGCTTTCATGGAATCAGCGGAATACAAAAATGTTACAACCTAATCACCCCTGCCATATCAATTTATCACAATTGTGTCAAGAACGAATCTGCGCGAAAGGACTTTCACCACTTGTGCCGGAACGAGATTAAACCACACATGTAGGTCGTGTCGTGCCGAGCCTCGCATGTCAGGAACAGAAAAGAAAACCGGGAGGGTCAGTTTCCTACGCTGGATAGATTTGCCACTTTAATAGATGAGAACATATCATCGTGTGCTATTAATGTCATAAACATGCCCGTTCTCCAACTTTTACCCGTAATGGCCGCTAATTATAGTGACGGAGGGCACTAGACTGCCAATTGACGACGCCGCTATTTGGCGCATGTTGAACGGTCCTTTGGGAAGGACATAGTGGTGACGAAAAAACAAACATGTGAAAAATAGTGCAAGGTTTTCCAGTCACGACAAGATTTTACGGAAAGTTTCCAAGGTGTTTTAGAATCGTAGAGAATAAGAAAAGTTGAATTGATTTGATTTTTTTAAGAATTGATATAACAAGATGTATTTACAAATATCATAAAAAACTTCTAAATATCAACGTAAATATTGAGCAATTAACAAGAGCTATTACGATTCTTGAGGCAAATTTTAATGTTATAACTCATATAGAATTGAAATTTAAGGTATCTCATCGAAAGGGTAAATCAAAGCAACACATTATCAACTGACTAATCGATGATCGTGACACTGCCAGATCACAGATAATATCGGGCAAAGAATGTTAATTGCACATACCCATCGTGAACCATTATTCTAAGCAAGGAAAATTGCTCTATGCTGACTCTGACTCGGTGCTCGCTAGCATTGAAGGCAGTATATAATAATTTTATTACTCATTCATCATAGTTTTCGAACAGCATAGTAACAACAACAATGGTTTATCGATTACAAAGAGCAGCTTTGGCAGGAAGCGAGTCTACACTGAAGAAGGGAAGAGTGGAAATGTACGGAACCATTTATTAAGGCTGGAATTATTTGCGTTGCTGTAAAACAATATGACTGATAAAGGAGCTATTTATACGATTAGTCATCACTGTGTGGCGACTACCGACCGCCACGGTCGCACTGTGCCTGTCGGTCGTCACGTTGAGCGTTGGTTGCTGCTAACAGACAGTAAGCAAATGCACGTCTCCGAATCCTCCCGCACCACAAGTAAACTCGAAAATACATAGTAGGACGGGCAGGATGGATGAAATGAATATGGTAGCCCTACGACCACACTGGCATACATATTTCTTCTCGGAGATAATGCTAAAAGCAGACCCATTGGTGTAAATTAAGCGATAGAAACCGCTCTGACGGTAACTTCGGAGAATTGGTTATAGAAGGAAAGACCTGTTGTTGATGTTACTTTGAAAACAAGCCACGAAGAAAGGTGACTCGTACCGTAAACATTACACGTTATCTTCACCGCAAAGTAGGCCATTGTGTTGCTTCTACTTGTTTGTAAACGGCGCCTGATTATCATGCACCAGGAAACTTAAGTAAAAATCCTGCAAAACAAGTCAAACTCAATTTAGCTCAATCGTGGCAATCGAATTTAAAACTTCATCGATTCCATCGTTACGAAGTTTCTGCTCCTGTTGGCGGAAGCCGCGAAGGTGAAAACTCAAGCAAATCAAAACCCCCTACCGCATGCAATCAGATGGGCGCCCGACTGTCTGACTACACACGGCACGTTGAACCAACCTCTTCTGCAACCCCACCTTTGGCTCACTTTCAGCAGTGTCACGTAAACCGGGCGGGGAACGGCGCGCAGTAGCACAACCAGTGCAACACGGTGGTGGCGACTTGGTTTTACCGTGGAAATGTGTACTAACTACTCACCCTTCTGTTCCTTTGGCAATTCCGACTCGCAGGGACTGAAAGCGACTGAAAAGCCGGGTTCATAAAATTGATTTTTTATTTTCAGAGTCAGATGTCTATTTTATAATAGTCAATAATTTTCTTTGGAGGAATTGAAATCTTTGTTTTTTATTTGTGTTATATATGTTAAGACTGTTTAGTGAAATTGATTATCATGGAATCATTGATTACACATTTGGCATTTTAAATTGATCAACATTTCTATCTTGTTAAAGAGAGACCCACATCGAATTGCATCACGGAAAAACCGCTGTAGAAAATTACCTATTGGGTATTTTTTCATGAATTTGGGTAGAAGTAGTTTAGAGTGTTTTTGTTATATTTTTATAGCTGTCAGTTTTTCGAAAACTGGAAAAAATAACGTCATCCGAAATGCAACGCCGCGAATTGATTTTGCGCAAGCACCTGGAAAATGTTCAACTCTCTCATCGGGACATCGGAAAACAACTTGAAATCGTGCATTCAATGGTGAGTCGTGTAAACCTTACTACGAAACTATGAGCATGGAATGGAAGGAGAAATGCGGTCAATATCGATCTTCTATTAGTGATCAGGATCACAAGCGTGTCGTGAAAGCGTTTAAGTGGAATTCCAATGCTTCTAGCAGGGATGTTTTCGTTCAGAGAGCCAAGGACCGAGAGGGCCTGCATACGTACAAAGTGTAGAAGGATCCAAATCGTGACAAACAGCAAAATACTGTGGAAAAGTCACGGGTCCGGAAACTGAACACCGAAATGCTGATGAAGCCTCATTGTCTTATATTGGATGATGCCACTTACGTCAGGGCGGACTTCCGGCATCTTTTGGGGTTACTGTTTTCACCGCCCAGCATAGCCCATAGCTTTTCTGTCAAACTTACGTCAACGCATCCGCAACGTATCAATTGTGGGTGACCCTTCACTTTCGTACCCAAGAACATTAAGCTTAAAGCATCATGTTTTCCAACTCTACGACGAACGCAGCATCCTTTAAGTGGATTTTGTAAGGGTCGGAGATCTTAAGATGCGTGAATACGTTTAAACGTTTGAACGTTTTTATGAAGACCGGCTTAACTCGTGTCATGTTAAAATCCGGAATCACTTATTGTGTTGCAGCGGCACGGAAAGTGACCGTTGCAAGAATTCTTTTACAGCGGTTTGTTAACCTAGGCGCCCACTTTCTGTGGTATATATTGCACGGTGTTTCATGCAGTCAAAAGTTATTCCAGATGGAAGACGAGAGGAGAAAAAAAATTCTGCACACTCACGTTGATAATCCAACATGGTCCACAATAAAAAATCGCAAAAACGTTGAACATAAAACGTTAAACATATAACCCAAGCTGAACCAAAAGGTGTTGAGAACCGTCAGAGCAAACCCTGGACTATCAGATAGTGAAATCGCACAAAAATACGTGGCTGCTCGCAGTACCGTTCGAAGAATTCGTTTGCGAGCAGGATATCCTTCTTATCGAGCCAGCAACCAACCAAACAGAACTTTGAAGCAAAGTTTCGTCACCAAAACTCGAGCTCGGAAATTGTACCAGCAGGTTTTGACGAAGTACCAAGGATGCCTGCTCATCGACGAGGAAACCTACGTCAAAATGGACTTCGGACAGTTTCCTGGCCAAAAAATTTACATGGCGACGGCACGGGGAGCTGTCCCTGCGAAGTTTAAGTTAGCTTTTATGGACAAATTTGTCAAAAAACTGATGATTTGGCATGGGATATGCAGCTGCGAAGCAAAGACCAAAGTGTTCGTGACGATTAAGACGATGGACTCGAAGCTAAACAAGGAAGATTGTCTCTAAAACGTAAAGCACATAAAGGTCCCGTGAAGTTTTGGCCAGATTTGGCGAGCTGCCACTACAGCCGGGATAACAACGCAGATTTCATCGATAAAAGAAAATCCACCCAACTGCCCGCAGTTCCGGCCCATCGAGAGATTTTGGGCAACAATGAAGCGGAAGCTTAAGAAAAGTGGAAAAACGGCTAGGGACGCGACTCAGATGACCAAAATGTGGAACAAATGTTCCAAGAAAGTTGACTTCGGAGGGATGAATAAAGAAGAAAGTGCGAATTTTCATTAGAAACGAAGAGAAAATATTTTTTCCTTAAAGTACAGTGAATTACCTTTGTTTTGATGTATACAACTTATTTGTACGTCGTCCGTTACCGAGATACATATGATTTTATTATTCCGGATTCTAAATGGACATAGCTTTATAAAATATATGAAATGCTAGATTTGTTATAAATTCATGGGATATGTCTTGCAAATTTGGGCTAGATGTCGCCCGAATCAGGTCTGTTATCTTTTCTTTTTAGTGTTTTCATGAAAAATATGTTATTAGCGATTGCAATACTTCCTAACCTATTTGATATTTGATACTCGGTTTTAACAAGCTTACGAAAGATCCCACCTTCAAACCTCATAGACAATCAGGCAGCATTCTTCTTTTGAGGGCTAGTGATGCATATTGGGCGCATTACCTTCCTATTACTTAATTGTGTAAAATAAACTGATGCTCTGAAATTGAATAGAACTTGTGTAGAAACAACCCACTTGTGTTCAAATGAAAGTATTCTGGTAATAAGTTATCTTCCTTTATTCTAAAAATCAAAGACTGGTCCTCTTGCGTAGCTCATCTATCATTCATCTCAGTTTTTTTGAAAGTTTAACATGAACCGATGATGTTCTGCTATTGATTTCTAAAAACTCGGAATTCCGAAAAACAGGAACCATGGCGGACATTCAGGAACATTCAAAAATATTCAATATGTTTGCTGGTATGGAAAATTGATTGAAATATTGCCTATTAAAAGAAAAAAGAGCACGTCATTTTTGACAACCGTGACTGACAGCAAATGCTCTTTATAGGTACTTGCGAAGCAGGGAATGTTGTCAGCATGTCAACAGGAAAGTGAGTGGCTGTGACTGAAGATCGTGTGCAAGCAGGGTATATTTTCCATTCTCATTTAATTGATCATTTCGGCACGCGGTGCAACTTTTGTGCGTTTCAAATAACTATTGCTTTCCAAAGAACGGAGCAGCATGACAATTTAATGCTTGTAATGCTCAATATGTTTTTCAGCATTTCAGCAAAAAAAAATCATTAAAATTCTATTTCTGTACTACAACTACTATTCCATAAAAGACCGACATGTGATTATATGCAGTATAGGATTGTATTTAAATATGTGTGTTTGGTGGTATCATGACCAGATTTTTCATTTATTTCAGAAATCATAGGCTCTTCGATCACTTAAACTATTTCTTCGACCTATAGAAGAGACTTTAGATTCTCCAAACAATCAAACAAATCAAACATCTTTTCATTGAAATTTTATCTTTGTTGAAAGCACTGATCCATTCTGCTTTTCAGCTTTTCCAGAACTATTAAGATATTAATAGGTACATATCCAATTTTTATTTTGCAGTAATGATCCAGTGGCTGTCAGTTATATTTGTCAATACATGTATTATATTCTATTACGTACGCTACTCAGTAGCAAAAAAAAAGCCCAGCTTCATTATTTGGCCCCCAAATAAACGACATATTCCTGATGAACTACTGATGGCAACAATAAAGTATTGAAGCGAAAAAGCGTATTGCTCAAATTTTTTACACAATTTCAGACAAGTTATTTTGAAGAACATTATCGATAAATGCAATATTTGGATGTCCCAATACGAAAAAGTACATTTGTGAATATCTTGCAATTATACAGATCCTTGATTCGTTTTTAAGTGAACTGTTAGACCATGCTATACGTCACTGAGTTCTGTTATTAACTTTTTGATCTTCAGTTACGATCCTGGTATCAAGGTATACGAATGAAAATATGAAAGAAAGCAAGGATATGGAAAATGTAAACGTACTTACATCTAGAACTGTCAGTCGATAGTTAGCAATCGGTAATCTGTTTCGGCTCCTAAATAAAACTACAGTCACTAGCGTCGCTTATCGCTTCAACAACACCCATATCACAACAGTTATAATCATATCAAATTAATTTATGTACAACGCTTACCACCCATAATGTCAGCTATAAACGAAACAATGTTCGACCCCTTGCAGACGAACGCAAATAAGCTACCATCACTTATCGCTTCTCATTACATGCAGCAAACAATTACGTCCGTTGATGGGGCCCCAGAGTCGATTTACTGTATTGTTGATTTGTTATGTTATTTAGGGCTAGGCTACGGAGGAAAATTTTCTAGAAGTCCGTATGAAACTACAGACGAATGAATAATTGATCGCTACAGACGTGCGTGAAAAATGCTGTAGACGCGTTAAAATGCTGTTCCGAAGAAAGGTCAGCCATCTGGTGAAAATGAGGAACCTACAGTGGATTTCGGCGATTGAAACTTGACCTGGATTGTTGCCCACAATATATCTAATTTGTTGGTGATTTTTTTTAATTTGGTTGATTATCGCAAAATGTCGGTGAACACAGTCCTCAATACTGAATCATAACTACAACTGTGAGGAAAAAATTCAAATGCTTTCTCCAAGCCGGTTGCCAAACATTTTATTCCCGATTCAGTCAAATGTCTTTTCGGGTGGGACATTTGTTCGATTGCCTGAAGCATAAGCGTATCGTTGTGCTTGCCACGCACTATGTCATCGGATGCTTTGGAATGGCATAGAAAATCCTCAATTAAGAACTGTGGAAGTGCTTAAAATCACACTCATTTGAGTGTCAGACAAAGCCCTGTAGGGTAGTTGTGGTAGTTGTTTTGGACAAACATTCAAACTGATTATTGATTGTAAAACACCCACAAATTTAAGATTTTCAGTGTTCTGAAGAATTTCAAAGGAATTGAAATCTTGAATCGAAGTAGGTTTTTACCTGCGAAAAAGAAGCAAACTCGATGACATATACACTGTTTTCGTAGACTTCTTCTTTTCTATTTTTCCGAAAGATTCAATCATTTCAGCATATGCCTTTATCACGTGTTTTTTTGGTTTTCTCTTTCATAAAGTATGTTTAAACTTCTAATGTCATTGCAATTGTTTGCAATTGTTGTTGGTGTGTTGAAGTCAGTTAAAAGTTAATATCGTGATTTGTGGTGATTTTCTACCGTGGATCACCTAAAGAGTGTATCGAAAAGTAGTTAGCAACATTCAAACAGTAATTACTCTAAAATGGCTTAATTTTTTTAGTGTGTTTTGCGTTGACATGTTTGTTTGCATGTCAATAACAGTTGTGCTATCGATTGGTTTCGGTAGTCTCAACGACGAGTCAAATTGATTGGGACACGCGAAACAATTCTGTACATTTGATACTCGGAAAAGGGCGTCACGTACAACCAAATTGCAAAGCGGGTGAAAGTGAACCACACCAGTGTCAAAAATCGAAAAGTTCTGTGAGAACCTTTTCGTGAAAGATTTGCCCCTATCAGGAAACCAGCTCCTCGTCAGTCCGGCCGGGACTTGAAAGTGGTTGAGAACATACGGAAAACCCCATCGGCGTTGACGCGGGACCTGACCAAGCAATTCAACTCCAGCATCGGGATGATTCAACGGATTAAAGCTGGGGACTCCCTGAAAACGTCCAAGAAACAAAAGGTGCCGAAAAAGTCGATGGAGCAGCAGGCTAGGGCCAAAACAAGAGCGAGAATACTGTACAACCGGATTATAGAGAACAGAGGCGGATGCATCTTGATCGGAGACGAAACTTACACACTTAGATTTTTTAAAGAAATCTGCAAAATTTAACAAAATACTCAACAGCTGAATGTTTGACTGAATGATTTAACGGATTTCGGAGAAATTTTACACTTACCGGAATTTGTAATTTTTTACCGAAATCCGTTAAATCGGATTACCGAACGTTCAGCTGTTGAGAATTCAGTAAAATTGTACAGATTTTTGTAACAAAATCTAAGTGTGTACGCCAAGGAAGATTCACTAGTGCTGCCCGGACCGCAGTATTATATGAAATCAGTGCAACAGGTTCTGAACGCCACTGACACCTGACACATGTAAAATTTTGGCTAAAGGAGCTGGCATAACAGTGAAATGTAACAAAAAGGTTATTTTTCTTCAATAAATTGAAAACTGATGCCAAAATATGCTAACTACTTACCAATACACTCTTTATATTGCATAGAAGATGTGTGGTGATATGGAAGCAGTGGAGAAATATAACTGTGTAATTAGTTTTTCTTCAAATATACACTAAGGTTTTTTATGCACGGTTTTTTTTTACACGGGTTGGTTTTGGCGATAACTCCAGAACGGATCAACTTATCGACCTTATTCAAATCACATTTTACGTTTTGGGGTCAAAAGTAATCATATAGTAGTTTTTCAAAAAAATCACAATTTTTGGTGTAAATACTCAAAATTTTAAAAACTGAATTTTGACCTTTGCATGGAAAGGTAACGCATACAAAAAAATCGGAGCAGTATAAAATGTATAAGCGTGTGAATTTATCAACTCTATTTAGTCTTTTTTTACACGGTTTCATACTAAAAGTGGAACGTATCCCCCGTGCAATAAAAAACCTTAGTGTATTGTGAAAGCTAAAACCTTTAATTGCACAATAATCGTTCAACATGGAATATCTCGTGATTCTGAAAGTACAGGTGACTTTAACAAAGATATTAACTAGATCAAGGTCTTGTAAATATGCAACATTGATGGATACTTGATGCTGGACTGTTTGGTAACAAGTTTTAACATTATAACGGAAGATCTTTTTTTAAGGTGTGGCCCAGTTAGAATTGAAACATAGACTATTGCGCATATTTCGGATATACATTAACAAAATATTTGGTCCCTATTTAGTTGTCTACAGGAACAGTATGACTTGAAGCCTTCCCGGGGACGAATTTGTTGCACGGTACTGCGGTTGGCGCGAAACTTTTTGGCCAAATCGCGGTCTGAGATGTTGGGGTTTGCCTCAATGTCCTTGATGACTTTGTTCCGCAGTTGACGGTTGACAGTACCTGTGTCCGTCGACAAAGTTTCTCTGTACTTTTTCGAAACACGTAATAGTAAAAAAAAACATAATTTATTTCAGTGTAATGTTTATTGGCAAACTTTTTAATACCATAATGACAGGGTGTGGCAGGAAAAAATGCAGAAATGTTAAAACTTTAATATTGGGTTCATTTGTGTAACTAATGACTTATTTCTGTTGACAGTGTGTTTGTTTGCGTTTACTTTCAAGTTTCAAAAACCGGAACATCTGAATTAGTTGATTGCAAATTCTATAAAATGTACACCAAAAGAAGTGATCACGAGTTTGCTGCTCGCCCAGGTGATGTCAAAGGAAACTGCCTAGATGATTCCGCCCCAGAACCATAGCCAGAATAATTGCATTGAAAATCAACATACACCATTAGCATATTGATAAATTGTTTGCCAATTGGTTGGTTGATCAAAGGAGTAACCAAATGTTTCCAATACCACAAAACTGTAAGAGGTCAATAAGAGAGTGCTTTGTACATATACTGGCCTAATAATGGGGCACTGTCCAAGCAGATATCATTTGAAAAACATTGACCGAGTTCAGAATGATATTTGTCCAAAACCTCGGAGCGTCTGTTTTACACTATACAGGCGTAGATCAAAATTTCTTGGTAATGGCAAATTCTGGAGAAGTGATTGGTTTCATACACCATAAATCATTATACCTGACTGGGAGCGTATCAATGCCATCAACTGACTGCTCAATGTATAGTGGTCGGCTTGCATGATACGTTCAGCAAACAGGGACATACTTTAAAAGTTCTAATAAATGGACGCAGTAATTTTCAGAGGTTCCTCGCAATCCGGTATGTTCCATCTGGAAATTTGCCAAGGAAGCCAGCATTTCTGAAAAAGTCCAGGCGAAGAATCATAGTAGAAGACTCGCACGCATCTTCCAGAGCTAGAGCGAAACTCCACTGGATTGAACTACTCGTTCGAAAATATTGTTTCATTGATGAAGAAGGAAAAAAATGATAAGCCTGTTCGCCGACGAAAAACTATCGTTGCTGTGATGTAGAAGGAGATGTTCACTCATCACCATGAGGCACCAAGAGTGAACATTAATGTTTTTGGCTAGAATGCAAGATGTGAAGAGAAAGTGTTGAAAGTTCCGTCAGAGTACGGCAGGTAGGAAATCTAACAGATGTTTTAAAAAATGAGCGAAAGGGCATGTATCCAATGGTACTCGCATTATGGACGTCAATCTTTGCCTAACATCCCACTGCGGGGTAGGTTGTAGCAACGGAACAAGTCCGCCATTTCAAGAGGCAAAAATTGACGCATGGAAAGACGCTCATGTACCACTGTGGCTTGTGAAGTTATTCTAGCGATCTATTGTGTGCACTCTGTTTATTGATGCGCACATGGGAGAGGAACTCTCTCCATTTTTGGGTTTGTTTTGATTCGCACCGACTGACGTCGTTGGAGACGACGAGAAAAACTTTAGTGATCGTCAGTCGACGAGACGAGAAGTCCGTGGAGTGAGTTATAACATCAGGGTTAATGCAGGTGGCGTAATGCAATAAAGGTTATGTCAAAAGGCTTGGAATCGTTCCTTTATGAATGTTGATAGGTTCTATTCTATTGTTGATCGAGAATTTTCTCCATAGCGGCTCGATCATTGCTGCAAACTTGATAACAAATTCAGCTTTGGTACCAGCATCTTACCGTCTACTGTATCAGCCACAACAACGAACAATTTTAATCGGAATTCCGACGAAAAGCTCCGTTTGAAACTCGGTTGACTTTAAAACAATATATTTCTGACACAATAGATTTCTGTCCACTTCAGCGACAAATATTTATAAATAGGCGGTGCATGCTAAAAATAAACCCAACAGCGGGAGATGATTTCTCACCCGCGTTAGGCAGTATTAGGAGAGGGACAAATCGCTAGAACTAGAAACAAGCAATAGGTAGTATAAGAGCCCGATCAGTTGCATAACCTTTTTTCAGTCAATGGGATTTCCCCCCTTGCCTATCCTGCATGGGGTAGTATGACAAAGGGTTATGTGCCTGATCGTATACTACCGTTCAAATGCCCTCCGCTCGTTTCAAACTTACATCTTTTCAATTTCAAAGCCTGCCGTTGCCCAAAGCACCGTTGAGAAATTATCTGCTTCTGCTGATTTCATCGACAAATATTTGTTTCTCCAATCAATCCTTCAAATGCCTTCCAGTTGACAGCCGGGCTATCCATGGAACACTGACCTTTTTTCATCAGCAATGCTGGATTTGCAGAAAAACATTGTTTCATTCCGTTAATGAGATCGTTGGACAGAGTAGATAAAGACTGGACTAGGAAAAAATGAGACACACAAAAATGATCACCAAAAATCGAATGCATCTTGAAAACTACTTGACAAATCGCGATAAAATTTTGCACACATAAACATAACTAAACTAGTGTTACCCAAACAAAGTGTCGCATTTTTTTCGAGTCCAATCTTTAACATTCCTGTATTTCCAGATTTTCCCGAGTCTGTGGCCACCCTGCAATAGGCTGAAATATTCACACAATTAGAATGAAGACAATTTCTAAAGTCTTCCTTGACGAATCTCTGCCGACTGACGGATTTAATCGTCTTGGTGACAAAATTATTGTTTCGTACAAATATGTTGAATGGTTCGCTATAATTCACTGCTCCTTTGCTAGCCGAAGTACAAGTAAACATCCGATAAATCCTCTATGATATCCCCATCGGCACGTTTCTCATTGGAGTATATGTTTGATAGTAAGAAGAAGCGAAGTAAATTTTCATTGACTGGATCCTACCTGTTACGGCGATACATGACCTTTCTATCGATTCGCTAATTTACCACCAATTTCCCAGAGACAAATTGTCCATCCGTTCCCACAATACTTACCACACCTCCGCCAACGGAATGCAGCAGGATGGATTTGCCCTCCCGCAGCGAGATCAGGTCAAAGATGAGGATGTACGCGACCAGGTAGTTCATCACGATGGCAGCCGCGTCCTGGAATGTCATCTCTTCCGGAATGTGGTACACGTACTTGGTTGGGACGGCCACCAGTTCGGACCAGGCACGGAATTCCGGTAGCGCAACGACTCGGTCTCCGACCTGTGAAATAAAGCAACAAAGAGGATGGAAAGCAAAATCGTCAGAAAAGTGCCGCTTGTTCGAATAATGGAGACATGCTGCAGGGGAAGAGGGATATTTCATGGCTGATGACTTTCGTATAATCCGGGCGAAGGTAACGTTAAGTAGGAGAAGAAAGCATACACGATCTGAATAACAATAAGCCAAGGGAGTACACGTTAATAAACTTTTTCCGGGCTCTCTTCGCCCTTCTTCAATTTCATCGTGTTCCTTTTTATGGTTTGTGACCATCGCAGACAGGTACGGAAAACGTATTTCCAAAATCCCGTCCAGTTGCTTGAAAACGTTGCAATTGGGGCGAGATTTGACGGAAGTTTTGCAGCCGTATACTCAAAGGATGTCGGTATGTTTTCCCAGTGAACAGACCGTCATTGCAGCTAGAATCCGCAACTGCGAGTGGTATGTGTGGTTTGGGGCGTGGAAGCTCTTTCACTCAACAATAAAGAATCCACTGAACCGAAAGTTTATAAGCTCGAGAAATGAGACGCTACTCAGCACTGATGCCGGTTACGTGATAGTACTTCATAAGCGATGCTATTTCATCTGATGCTGCGCCGTTGCTTGTTGGCTTTTGTAGACGTTGATGTAAATAGATAATGTGGGAAGTAAGCTCGTCTTCGGTTGTGGCTTTCCTGGGCTAATTAAGGACATGTACGGATACGGCGAACAAAGCGGTTTGTTCGTGATAATAATTCTACTCAGTATGATGAAACTCATCAATCAACCGAAATCCACATCCTACAGTGAGTTCAATTCTGGAACGATACTCTTGTCTCTCTCCACTTTCAACACTTTTGTAGCAGGTTTCAATATTGATTTTATTTAAGTTATTATCTGAGAGCTATCGATGCCAAACATATTGAATGGAATTTCTGGACGGCATGCCCAATCACCAATTCCACAGACGAATACCTAGCTCTGTTAATCTATTCTGGCAGCATTCCAATTCGAAGAATAAAAGTACAAACAACTCTCCACCTTTTTTTCGCTGTCTGCAGGAGAATGTCAACCGCAAACGCCTCAGGAAAGCTCGTCTGCTCCATTTATTCCTTATTTCTTTTCGAAGCCACAACCCACAGGGTGCTGCAACTCGGCAAACAAGATTGCAGATTAAAAACTTTTCCCATTACATTTTCCCTGAAACGCACCCGTCGAAATATCTCGTTCGCCATCATCGTCATTCGATTGGTGGAGCCCTCTCCTGCCGCGGTTGAAAAGCTCTCGCTTTTCCAAACGTAGATACTTGGCGGAAAATTTGTCTTCCGTCTTATGAGCTGTTAGTGTGTGTGTGTGCATGTGAGAGTGAACACTTACCTTGAATCCTTCAACTTCTTCTCCGACGGCTTCAATTTCACCGGCACACTCGAAACCCAGGATGGTTGGTGTCTTCGGCGGCGAATCGATGGCTCCCAGACGCACCATCAAGTCCTGGAAGTTGAGACCACTGCAGACGAGATAAGAGGTAAAATATAAACCGTCATTCGTATAATTTTCAGATTGCGCGATCAATAATTGTATGCATTGCCGAGTGGAGTTAAAACATATTTAAACTGTGTTGTTTTACTTGGGCGGCTTTAAAACGGTGGTTGAAAATTATGGAGGGCATCGACTCGTGTGACAGAGAGCATCTGGTAAATGTTTCCCAATTTATATTCCACACATAATTATAGAAATGTCTACACTTTGAAGAACTCGAGTGTTGGAGATGTGTTTTAAGCAACTAGTTAGAGATAGACATCCATTCAAACATCCAGCCAGCCAGACATACAAAGACAGATAGAGCGCCGGAACGTGATGGCACTGCTAGATGTAAGAGGAAAACTTTCCACGAATAAAAACTTTTTCAACAAGTCACATGCACTTGACAACGAAAGCGAAGCTGAACCACCACTCGTTTACCGTTCTGTGGGAAAACAATGTGAAATTCGCAGCTGGTGACAAATGCAAAGATTGCAAACTAGCAGGCGAGAATAAGGAATTAGGAAAACTGAAAACGACTGGCTACACTGCCCGATGCACTTGCTGAAATGGAAATGATGAGAGAAACGACATACGGTGTTGGGACACATTCTTTGAAAGTTTATGTTCCTCCCGGGCATCTCTATCCAGCCGTTTAATATGGCTGATGCGAGATGTTTGGTTTCAAGTTCTTCCCCCTTTCGGGAAGCATCATGCACGAGGATTTATGAATTTACACTAGCTGCAGAGCTAGGAAGTGAGCACGTGAGGAAAGGCCACGTCACATTCAAGAGCATACCGACTGCACGAAAGTATTGTACACCCTCGCTCTGGACGTGATGTGTTTATGATTTATGCTATCAACTCGAAGTAATCTAAACTGTTTTCAAATTAGTTGAGTTTTATGGGTTTTATGGAGATTTGATGAACTGCTGAATGTGTGGGTGTGTGTTTTTTTTATCGGAATGAGTTTAGCTATGGAATAGATTCAATGGTCAAGAGACGAACATTAGGAATGATTTGTACCATGTTTGATCAAATATTAAATCTGGAGACTTTTAGGGAACCAAATTTACACTATCGTGGTACAGCCGTTTAATTTAATCGGATCCAAAACAAACGTTGAGATGGGATCTAAAACTGATGCTTAATTTTTGACAAAATATCAACAATTTATGTATTTCTTTTTCCATATTTAACCGTATGAAAATAGGTTGTCATCCTAGCGGTTCTTGATAAGACTTAATCTGAAATTTCACACCTAAACATAATCGTATATCACAAGGAACAGGAAGACTTTTCGAAATTATTGTCACCAAAAATCTCCCGAACTCGAAAACAACAAACTCTTCAAAATATTCCCCAAATTATTTTTGAACGTAAAAATACAGAAAAAGATAGGTCTAGGTCATCCAAACTGGGTTGAGAACTCAAGATTTAAGGTTGTAACAGTAAATTTTAGGCAATACAAAGTTACAATAAGTATTCAAACATATTAAATAAGTATTCTTAAAGTAAAAAAAGGTCTACAATTGTAACAATAGCTCTAAGGGCTATACAAAATTAAGTTAGTTTGTTTGGTATAGAATATCCCACGATTATTTCATAGTGTCAGTTGGCTGTCCAGGACATCCATTGAATATATTTGAATACCTATCATATTATGGTAAAGCGAATATAGCTACTGTTACAACTGTTCATCTTAAGTTCTGATCTCCTGGGCAGTTTGGACGATCGAGCACATCTCAAAAAAACACTGAAGAAGTCTGCACATTGTAGACGAAATACGCGTATCAAAGGTAGTTGGAATTAAATGGAGATTACTAATTTTTCTTCTAAATTATAGTTACAAGTATTCCACTAAACAGCTCAAACCCTCAAGGATTTATTTCTGTGTTTTTACAATTCTCGATTCACGTCAAATCTGATTAACGCCTCGCGTCACAAGTAGCACACTTGTTGCCATTCGGTTGAGATAACATAAATATGACTTGTTAAGTCATAATCAAGTTACTGCAACTAATTATGACCGTAGTGTGCTATTTGGGGTACTAGATATTACTCGCCATGAATCATACATACAGAAAACAAAACATGCATCTGAATAGGCTTGTAAAATTTTCCCTTTTGTAATTTCAAGCCAAAGTACACTGTGATAAAAAATAATCGAAATTTGTAAATAAAACAATTTTTTTTTCAAAAAAGAAGAAGAAAAATTAGTATTTTCCATTTAATTCTAACTACTTTTCCCTATCTTGACCAACACGCGTATTTCGTGCACAATGTGCAGACTTCTTCGATGTCTCGTACTAATAACGCGACTCGACCAGTATAAGACACTGAAGAAGTCTGCACATTGTACACGAAATTCGCGTATCTGTCAAGATCAGCAAAGGTAGTTGGAATTAAATGGAAAATGCAAATTTTTCTTCTTCTTTTCTAGTTACAGGTATTCCACTAAAAAGCTCATACTCTCTAGAATCCAAATTTTAATCAATTTTCTTGAAAACTAATCTTGTCTCCTTCAAAATAACACCCATTTAAAGCTAAGCACATGTGCCAACCCATGCATTATTCATAAGCCGCCGGAGAGATAGCTTTCAGCTCGAATCTCGATTTCCCCGAAGTGACATTTTGAGTTGAGTATAAGCGTAAAAGTCGTAGGGGCCCGTTATGATGCATTACATGAAGGTTGGAACGGTTTGGGTCTCGGGAATCATGCTTAAGCAACCTTCTTTCGATGGTCTTTTTGCTTGAAATTCAGCTCTTCCGGAACAAATCGAGCGACAACGCGTTTCATGCGTCTCATGGTTCTTTTTTTATTTCATCTCTTTAAGACTCTTATGATGATTTTCAAGCACAGTTTACTTAATAATTGCCACGTATTCAATGTTGAAGCGCGTCCGAAACGCGGCAAGTCGTCGGCCAATGACGACCACTGGACTTTCAAACAATCTCTTTGCTCAACAAAATTATTCAATACGACAAAATACAAAATTTTGTCTGATGTGAACAAATCTATGTTTCCAAATTCCCAGGACTTTTTGATCATAGTAAGCGTAAACATTATTTTTTTTGCAATTTTGTTTACAACAGACTTGATTTAGGAGATATTTTGATTCAATACACATAAAATATCGTGTGAATTAATGAAAAATGTATTGTTGAACATATGTGCATTCGATGTAGTGTAAAATCACGTTCAATATCATGGACATAGGTTTCTCTTCTTTTCTTCTTTTCCTAGATAACAACATATTTGAACTTCATGTCAAAGTTACATTTAACGCCCGAAAATACCGACTAACTTTAACCGGGTTGCCACTGCTGCTTTTGTGAATTATTTAAGATACCGTGAGAGAGCTTTTCTGCGAACAATAAACTTCCTGTCCTTTTTCGTGTATTTTTTCACAACGATGTAGGTATCGAACAAAACCAATTAATGTGAACATTCAGTATTAAGACGATAAAACTGCTCGGATTTGCGAGATGAAATATTCTACCTGTATTCGGAATTAGCTTTTCCGCAGCTCCCAGGCCAAAACGTATTAAAAACAGTACACGTACGAGGCAATTTCTTGAAGATGTCGTTTCGTGAAGACCTGCTTTTGTTATTTCAGGATGCAGTAGTTGTCTATCAGATCGTAAATTATATTACCTTTTGTTGGACTTAATGGGAGACATAAATAAGGAAGGACGTTCGCGTACAGGCAATGTGATGTGAACGCAAACCAAGAAATATTTTGAAAGTGGCGGTGTTTGATCAGCAGCATTGGAAAATACTTTTTTAGTAGTGGAACTCGTATTTCATAATAACTACTGATGCAACAAACATCGTTGCAATATCTACGCGATTTATAAATTAACCGCTTGAATTTTAACTGAGCAGCTCTATATACCCAGAATCCATAACCTTAAAATGTTACCAAATTGACATTCCTGGGCACCACCATTTAAAGAAAACCAATAATAAAAACTCACTCTAATCCAGTTCCAGGAATAAAAAAAAACTCACCCTGGCGCTAAAGTAATTTCTTTTGGCTATTTTCCTAGCCAGACTGCAAAAGGAAAACAAGCGCACAAACAGCAAGATGTGTGTTGTACACAACAGCTCAGTCGAAGTGGATGGGTGTTGTCGTTTTCCGGAAGAGCATTGTAGCATAACCGTCTCTGCCCCACATCCCCAGAGGACAGCCCAGATTATGGGCAGGATTTTAACCTTTGATCTTTACTGATGTCGACGGCACCGTTTTTGCCTGGTGTTGTTGCCTTCCTCATAGTCGCCATTCCGACATAGACGGCTGACTCCATCTGGATTTGAAACCTTGTCTCGGTTGTCACCGTGAGCTGAATGGAAGGGGAAGCTGTGGGATTTTGTTATGTACCGTAGGACCGGGTTGCTTAGTTCACTCGTTTTGCGGCATTCGAATTGAAAACTGTATTGGTATGTTTCAACTGACCTACCCGATGTAAATAAGCAGTTGTTTGCAGAGAAATCCACATTTTCGACATTGCTGGGGTTTTCAAAGATTTCCGGCTGTACGGTACTGGCTTTTTTCATGTGTCTATTTTCTCCATTAACCAATAGCATGCTGAATAGTAGCTGACTGCTTATGTCAAAATGGTAACTGAATTTCGAAAGCATTATCAAATATATTCGTTTAGTATTGGAAATTGACAAATTTACAAAAAACAACTGTCACTGATTATATGCTCATATAAAAACGAACTTATGAAATTCCATAGGAACTTATGAACTTCAAAAAGAAATTTGATAAGATATTTAGGCTTAATAATAGCGTTTTTAAGAACATAAATTTCTGATTTGAGTGGATGAATCTCAAATATTTTTACAAATCAAAAACCCTCACGTATATTCCTGTCCTGAGCAGGATAGATTCTTTACGCTTTTTTAGATATTTCACTAGAGGGTGTTAGTGGAGATCGGATAAACAGAGAATAGTAATAAAATACTTGCCTGTAATTCATCCATACACACTACCAAAATATCATGTAAATTTAGGAAGATTTATGAATTTAATAACATAAGAATAAGTTGAAAGAGACCAGAAAATAAATTCCATCAAAGCCATCTTTTGACGACTTGCGTATGTTTCGGTTTTGTTTGTTTAGATTCCTCTGATTTTAACGTCTCGTTTGTCCATTGTCTGTCGTGTAAAATTCATCTTTCTTTAGTGTGTACGTAAATGAGAAGACATAAATCGGTGGAAAAGCTAAACATATTATTACAACGCTTTACAGTTCAATGATTATCCTTCACTGTAGAATTATCTACCCTACAAGAATGATGGGAAGCGTAAGTAACATTCAATGTTAAATTTTTGGTTTGCGTGTTCTATATCACTTCATCACTAAACTATAAAGAAGGATCAATGTGCGCAATCCGACTGTAAAAAGAGTAAAAACTTATATTATCATCAACAAGATGATTCACGTGTCAATCTTGCATCATACGCATATCTCAATGACGTGCTATATCGAATTGTATCATTCAACAATCAAGTGATTGTCATCGGAGAATGATTTTCAACCATCGTCTACTTTTGCCTCGCATCAACGCCCATCCACTTGAGAATACATCAGCTCAGCCCGACCACTTGTTGGATCATGCTCCTCCTCGGCTCAGATATTCTCGAGATAACCCATCGACCCTCCGCTTTACCATCATGGAGAAAAATGGAACAGAATAAACAAATTTCCGCATGTTATGCCCCTTGACAGGAAGTAAACAGAATTCAATTTCATTTAATCGCAACCCAAATTCCCCCCCCACCCCCCCACAGTCTCCTCCCCCACACCGCTCAACTGTGAGGTGACTGAAGCGAGAAACCTAGCCGGCAAAACAATTTCACCACTAACCCAAAAAACCCAACCCACCCACTTACATCCACTTTACTGCGTTACGCAGTCCTCAAACAAAGACCCATCCTTTTCCGTCGTCCTGAAACTTTTCCCTTTTGTATTCTCGCATTACTTTCCAAATATTACCGCAGTGTCTGCCTTGCCTCTTCCCCACCAGCCCGGCAACAACGTGGTGACAATCTGCGAATCAGAAAAGGGCTCACGCGCTTCTCTCTTCGGGCAAGGGAAAGAAGAAGAAGAAAATGTCTCGCTTCCTTCATTAGCTTTGGTCACGTCATTGTTGCTACTGTTACACTTTCTTCGATTTTTGGAAAATAACACATGGCCTCCGTCGGATGTGTGTACCCGAAGGGTATTCACTTTGCCCAAAACGACAACGGCGAAGAAGAAGCCCTGTTTTGTCAACTGCGAATATTGTGGCTTTTCGCTGCGAGGAAAGTTCATCTGGGTACTTACCCCTGAGAACACCTCCTCACGAGGCAAAACGTTGTATCATTTTTTCCTTATTTGGAAAGTTACTAGCATGGGGATCAACAGCAATATTTAGGTCTGCCGGAATGGTTTTTGTACGAGGTTGTTTCGGTAGATATTTTTCACGTGGCCTGTGGTATGAATTAGGCACGTAAGCTAGCACATTCATTAGCAATGCTTAACCAAATGACTAAGAAAGGCTTGAAGTGAGTAAGTTTAATGCTATGACAAAAGACGCTTAGAAGGCAGTTTCCGTTTCCGCTTGCTAATAGCTGGAAAGGGGATGGAAACGAACGAGTTGAGTGGTTTAATTAAGTTTTGTATTTATAAGTGATTTGTCAATTTGAAGCAATTATTAAAATTGAGGAAATGTTGGTGGAATGATGCTTGTTTATCAAATTATGTTATACCCACCATTTTTTCGGCTTGAATTTTGGAGGCGATAGGAAACCCTTATAAGTTTTTTTGCACTTAAAAAAGCGGGTGGAAAACAGTGGTGTAATTGTGACAGGTGGTGTTACCATTCCTATTCCTAAGTTGAACTGGCTTGTCATTAACTGGATGTCATATTATCGTTGTCCTCTTTTCCTCGTAATGGAGAGGGTGGGCTTGGCCGACAATAGTAGTTTCCATGATAATCTACATTGACCTATGGGTGGACATCTGCTACTGCGCAAAAATCTTTCCATAAGTGTTCTGCTGAACTGCGCCCTTGCGACTGAGCAACACCAGCCCGCACGGGTCTAACTATCGACGGCCCATCAAACGTTGAGTTACTCAGCACTTTTCGTGACTGAACGTGCATAGCCCAAGTAACACCAGAAACAACTTCTTTGACTAGAATATAAGAACTTTGTATCAAAGAAGTCCAGAGGATGAAATACCAAACATGTCTGGTCTTGAACAAGTTTTGAGGATGTTTTTTTCCAAACATTCCAAACGGTTAAAATGTGGTATCAGTATCAGAACAGCAACCACATGAAGCAAATTCGACGTCTTTGTTTGTTGTCAACGAGTTTGTTTACTTATTGCACTTTTTTCCTTAGTTCAAATTGTGACATGTATGTCATTTTAAATAAATCATAAGCTGACGCACTCGTTATTTTGAAGCTAATTACTTTTGAGTCGAAAAGCCAAAAGGCCAAAAGGGCAAAAATGCATAAACATACGTTTACTCAAACTGGAGTAAATTTTAGTACTCAGATTATGATAATTGTTGCATGGGTAAACTTAACTCATTTTTATTCTAAGGAATATGGTAGTGTACATGTGCGTCTCATTCTTCTTCTATCAAAAAGAAGCAACCAAGTGGTAAGTACAGTTTTGCTTTATTTATCATTACCTCATTTCGTTCTATTGGTAATTTTACCAATATTTTTAGCACTATGATAGGTGTACTGAACAGAAAAAAATCTCACCTATGTCAACAGAAAATTGCAGACTGCAAAAAACAACAGTATAAAGTGAGATTTCCTAAGCAATCACAAAATTTGACCTCTCAGTTTACTTCCTCTGGTGTAGTCTCCGGAGCTCTTATGTTTCTCAATTCCGGAAGAGCTACAATAATTTAGTCCATTTTCCCTGACTTAGTTTAACAAAATAGTCACCTCGCAAAAATTGCCTGTTTACGTTTGTTATGTCTGTCACATTACGAACTTGACAATAATTCTCGAGTACTTTTTCAAACAAACGTATCTGATTTTGTAATCAATGAGGGGAAGTAAGATTCAAACATTTCTCTACACCCTCAGCACTCTCACGGAAAATAGCATCACCATCATGTTAGGGGTATGTTAAAGGGTGTCCACGATGAAATTGCCACACTATGAAATTGCTCTAACTTTTTAACCGTTTGGTAGAATTTAATGAAAATTTGGGTGGATTTAGTTCATAGTGCATTATTTACATCCTGCAAGTTTTGAAGTCCTGTGATCAAAACTCGCAGAAATGGAGTCGAAAGAACAGCTCGTGCGTGATAAAATCTTGCGCATTCATCACGAGAACAAGGATCTCTCGCATCGTTCCATCGCTAAAACGTTGGGAATCGCGAATTCCTCGGTGTCGCGAGTGATTAAGTGGTTCGAGGAACGGTTGACCACCGATCGGAAGCCCAGAAGTGAAGGAAAAAGTATTCCGTACAACACCAAAAATCACAACCGCGTAGTTGGGGCCTTCAATCAGAAATCCGAACGCCTCCGTTCGGGATGTGGCTAAGAAGTTACACCTAGCCGAAGTTTTGTCCAGAAGGCCAAAACTAAGGCTGGGCTTCGAACGTTCAAGGTACAAAAGGCCCCTAATCGCGACGAGAAGCAGAACAAGTCCGCCAAAACCCGTGCCAGGAAGTTGTACCTCAACATGCTGACGAAAGTTGAATGCTGCATCATGGACGACGAAACATATGTGAAGGCCGACTTCAAACAGATCCCCGGCAACCTGTTTTTCACGGCCAAGGATAAGTTCAGCGTTCCGGAGCATGTCCGCACTGAGAAGATGTCCAAATTTGTGAAGAAATTCCTGGTTTGGCAAGCCATCTGCACGTGCGGGAAGCGGAGTGCACCTTTCGTGATCCAGGACACGATGAACGGACAGGTATGTATGTATGTATGTATGTATGGTAGCCACCATCCCCTCTAGCCCTTGGCTTGGATGCAGCTCCACTTAACAGCAAGATCAAATTGGGCCACCGATCTGAATTCGCACTATCGCTGTATGAAGGGCCAAAAACGGAGGGGTGGACCCGTAAGCAGAGACACTTACACGAAATCCACGGGAAATTAAGAATCTCCTTCCAACGATATGATCCAACAAATCGAATAACACAATTCGCAATACTCATTAAGCTTTCTACAGGATGGCTTGTTAAGAAGGGCGCGTCACTCTCCCTGAAACTGTTGAGTAGAACCTGCAGCACCACACTCGAATCGGTAGGATAAGAAATGATACTGTTTGTTCCTCCTAGACTCAGGCAGTCAATCAAACCATCGTCCAGTTTCAGCTTGAATGATACCCTGGTGCTCCCTCCCAACCCAGTATTTATTATATTTATATAAATATAGATGTAATGTAATAATAATATGTTATATATGAATATATAGTAGAGCAAAAAATTATATAAGGATATTTAGTTAAATTATGTAATAGTTGGAGTTCACGAGCCTATGATAACCATGTTAAACTAAATTAATTAACCTGCTGAAATAATAATATTAAGGCAGTAATAATAATATGCAGCTTCGTACCACTTTGTATCACTGATGGGTGACTGTATCTCTGGAATGTGAAGGTCATCTTGTTATTCATTGAGGTATAAATATCAATAAAGCATTCAATTGTATATAAAACCACAATATTATATTATTACGTATTTAATCATGACATATAGATATATAACCTTCTGGAATGAAGAGCATTTATTAATTTTGATTATTATTTGATATAATGTAATAAAATAATTATACCGGCCGGATCACCAAACTGAAGCAATTAAAATTTTATTAATTATTTTATTACTTCTTCCATAATATTATATTTATGATATGCAATTAATAATGATGAACAGCTGTGTTCCTCTGAACCGCTCAAATAGTAGTTGATGATCGTGTACTGAAATGTTAAGGTCATATTACGCCATTTAATGGAAAATATAATGAAGGAATTAAAGGTTGAGTGGTCGAGAGAGTCGTCAACATTTCTATTAATGAAAAATATGCTAGAGCTTGTAAAAAACATGCATCATATAATAACACATACTAGTATCTACACATCTATATATACATCCATTGCTACTTTCGAGAAGGCCACTCCGACGGTGCTAGATACAGCTGAAAATTGATCCCCATTCTTACTGCTGCTTCTACCAGAAGATGATCATCCTATAACCGCAAGACCTCCTCTCCTAAACTGTATGGTACCTGAGAGAAATTTACCTTTCTGGCGTAATACATGTAATGAAATATACAGAATTAGGCTATGAATAAACAATGTCCTATAAGATAAAATATATAGTGAGGGTATATTGTAATATGAACTGAAAATTACATGTGTGCCGACTGCTGTTTTGTTGCAATTGTAGACAAACTTGCGCATCCATTATGAACCAGAAAATTTAGGCAATGTATGACCGCCATGAAAAAAAAAAGAATTTTAAATTTTAAATTATTTTGTAATACCTGACGACCTGGAAGACCTGAAAGATATGAGAATGGAAAATTATGATATGATGTACCGGTCGCACCCCCTCACTTCGCTATTGTCGGATTGACAACATTGCCCAGGCTACGCCAACCAGCGTCTCCATGTTTCAGCTGGCAGTCTTTCAGCGATCATATGACTCGTGGAGGCGTGAGGTAGGAACTCAGAGAACCAGAGGTCGGTCGCACCCTCCTGCCAAGTTGTCAACTCACCATTTGAAGCCCAGGACACGATGAACGGACAGGTGTACATAAAAGAGTGCCTCCAGAAGCGGCTGCTTCCTCTCCTGAAGGCCCACAACGTCCCAACAATCTTCTGGCCGGATTTGGCCTCATGCCACTACTCCAAGGACGTGCTGAAGTGGTATGCGGACAATAAGGTCAATTTCGTGCCGAAAATGTTCAACCCTCCCAACACTCCGGAGCTCCGCCCCATCGAGAAGTACTGGGCGATTATGAAGCAGCACCTTCTTAAACGACCTAAGGTAGTGAAGACAGTCGAGGAACTGAAGAAAGTATGGGTTTACATGCAAAAAACGGTTGATTCACAGGTTGTGCAGAATCTTATGGCCGGGGTTAAGGCCAAGGTGCGGGCATTTGCGTATGGACTGTAAATAAAATACGAGTAAAATGGTAAAATGAAGTTTAATAGTTATTTTTCAATCCCTGGAAATTTTATGGCAATCGGATGAAAACTCGAATTTTGCGAATCAATTTGTGTGTGGCAATTTCATCGTGGACACCCTTTAGGCACCACTTGAACGTTGTTGGCAGCATACCATTTCATGGCCTTTTTTCCGTAATGAATGCAAGTCCGGCCAAAATAGAAAGGAATAATGTGTCGCTTCAGAAAAGGCAGCAGCTTTCTGTAGGTTTCTGTAACTCGCTCAGATAAATTTCCTGGTTGATGGTTCCGGTCGCAATGTAAATGTTGCTTCAGGCTACAGGTACAGATGGCCCGCCACACCGGATATTCCTTCGTGAATTATGACAGTTTAATGTGCTTGAAAATATCTACCACCTTTCCCCGTCCGGTTGCCGTATAAAATTCCTGTGCAGAAAACTGTTTAAAGTCTGCCTTGACGTAAGTTTCATCGTCCTGTACCACGCAATCCAACTTCGTCAGTATCGTCATGTACAACTTTTGCGATCGTGCTTTGGCCGACGTGTTTTGTTTATCGTCGCGATTTGAAGTCACCACTTTCTTGTAAGTCGACAGTCCAGCTCTATCCACGGTTGATGGCGCCACTCCCAGCTTCTTTGCGACACCTCGGGCAGAGAGGTTGGGGTTCCGCTCGAAACAGCGGGCAACTCTTTTTGTCATCGCTATGGCCTCCGGCTTTTGATTTCCCCCCGATCCAGCTTTCCTGGCTGTCGACAAACGTTCACCGAGAACTTATAATACGTTGGTAACAGTTGATTTAGCCACATTCAACAATATCGCCAACTTGACGTGAGAGTAGTTTGGGGGAGTGCAAATTTTTTTATACACGATGAAAGGAAATGCGTCAAGTTTAAGTCGTCCAAATTTTGATCGAAACACTCTTTACCTTCCTTGAGAAACACAATCGCTTTTCCTACTGGTTGCGAACAAAGCGACGCGAAAAGAAAATTATGTGCAATTTCATGCGCAAATTGAAATGATGTCTCAAATTGAAGCTTCACTATAGTATAAGTTATGTCAACTATAACTGTTTATGGAATGCAATACATTAGTTAGCACTGTATCTTCAATTTTCTTGGATGATGAAACACCAAAGTGAAATGAAAGTGAATCTCATCCTCCATTCTTATATAACTCCTGGTTCTCAGTTGCCTCGGTGTACCTTACTACAATACATTAAATTACTGGCCGCAGTGATTTAAGTTCCGATCAGAGAATAAAAGCAATAAACTAATTGCTAGAGCAATAAGCTTGATGCAAAGAGCGAACGAGTCAAGAAAAAGAGTCTCTACCTCTTGATAGAAGCACAATTCTTTTCGGCTCCCATATGTCGATCAAATCACGAAATACGTTCATCACATTTCGGCGAAACAAAAACAGCAATTGTTCTAAAAAGTTGTCCCAGCCATGCCCGGTGATCTGAAGCGCAAACCGTCCAAACATGTCAATTTACAATCTGTCTCACCACCGTCCGTACCGTCCAACAATGGTCAGCAGTAGGTCCATAGTTCCTGGTAGTTCGCTAGCTCTAGGGAAACACTGCTGAATAATGGATTCCATCGCAGATGCATTACTAGATTGAAAGCTAGTTCGGTGAGTATTCCTTCTGCACAGCACACGGATGTAATATATCTTGGCGCACGGCAAACGCCAGTCTGTGGTCCGCTGTTGAGCCAGTATGATCCATTGTTCGCGCAATCGTACCATTTTTGTGTGTAGGTACTTGAAATGCATAGGTTGTAGGATAGGATATATCCTAGCACTCGTGTATACATATCTTCAATCTGGATGGGAATACTTACTCACCAGGACGCATTGCTATCGGAGTGCACATTCCGCATAGTTGACATATGGTACCACCCCAAGGATGGTGAGATCACTGTTTTGAGCTATGATGGCACAAGGTGAAGTCATAAAATGGGTGCGATAAATGGATGACGAGAGAGTTTAATCAAATAATAGTCTAATTCTTCATTATTTTCATTACTTGCAACCAGAACTCGAACCAATTTAATCATCTTCCCGATAATACAAGATTATGTTTTCTGATCTCCAACCTTCCCCACGTGTCACACAAACATGTGTGCACGTGGAGTTGAGTGGATGTAATGGAATAAATTCAATATAAATTGACACTCAACCAGTCTTCAGGCTCGAAGTAGGGAGCACCGACCGGTGGAAATGCTTCAACCCGGTTAGAAACATCCGTTGACACGTGGAAAAAAAAGTGAAAAAAAGAACGAAACTTACAAAACAGGATTTTTATCACACACACAGCGCGGTGCGGCTTGTTGTGGCAGCGAAATCATGTTCAACATTTTGCTGTGTCAGACCAGAACTCGTGCTTCATCTCGAATAGCATCGTTAGCTGCCGCTGTCGGTCAACCGAACGAGCTTGTTTTTCATCAACTGAAATTCGTGTTCAAGCTCGGTTGGGTCTGCAGATAGGGTGAATGAGTGCACTTTGAATCGGTTGACGACGTTTTGATCATTCACACTGAATTCGTGATATTTTGATCAAGTTTTCGGTATCGCTAAATTAGACTGATTTACGAAATAAATAACCTTAAGATTTGCACAGCTAAATCTGCACAAGTTTCTGATGGTATTGTAAACCTAATAAAAACCAACCAGTAATGAATATGAAATAGTTTATTTTATAATTTATTTAAGCTAAAAACTCAACTTAACAGAACTGTAGATCCTTATCAAATGTTCGATTTTTTCCCTTTTTTAAGTCGAATTGAAACCATGTTTGACAATGCTGATGCTCCCCAATGGAATTTAAGAATGGTTGCAATTCCTTTGTAAAATGCAATTCCTGAATAACTGCATTGGTATAGCAGAGAACATGTGGGTTCATAAAAAGAAAATTTACCCTATGTTGTCCCCAGAATGGACTGCGGTACAGCAAAACCAAATCCTTCAATCTAGCGAATGTCAAGTCATCGTGTTTCTATATGAAAGTGTAATGTAAGTGGTAGTTGTGTGGGACACAAATCAGTCATCATTCGTGCTCATGTAGTTCGTTTGACGTTGCGATAAAATTGATGAGTAGTTGAGAAAGTAATCTAGTTGTTTTGATTGATGCAATTTTTCTATAACTTTGCAGAATACAAGTTTTAGTTCAATCGTGGCAAGCACTTGAGGCTCACTTAGCTAAAATAATAAAGGTTAAGTCATAAATCAGAACAATATTGGAGGTGTCTGGTCTAGGAAATTGTCTATAAAATAATATTTCTTAGCTAGCCTGACACACTTCACTTAAAAAACAAGTTTTTAACTAAACGGTTGTATTAAACTGGAAAACTTCACAATTAACAATTTTCGAAATTTCTCTGTTTGTTTGTGTATTTGTTTTCCTTTCAAAAATATTCATGTAAAAAGAAAACCAGAAGTTGCATAGTTTTTAAGTTTTTGAATTTAGAATAGGGAACGCCCATTAATTACGTCACGCAAAAATTGACTTTATACCACCCCCCCCCTTGTCACGTTTTTGTATGGACCTTCAATTTTTGTATGGATCGTCACGTTTTCCCAATCCCCCTCCCCTCTTACTTCGTGACATAATTAATGGCCTTCCCATATAAAATAAAATAAATAATAAAATTAATGTGTTATGTAAACCAAACTTTAATTCCCACATCGTCCTGTCCAAAATTGTTATTCCTATTAACCTCGAGACGGTGCGAATAATCGGCTCTATCCCCTTAACTTTAGTTTTCACATACATGATGTATACAAATATGAAAACATGGCTCTGTAAGTTGATTCAATTGAGCCTGTGCAAATAAATGATTAATAAAAAAACAATTCGAAAATAAGTAAACACACTGCAACACTTTTAATTCAAAAATACCACAAACTTTCTGGACATGCAGACTTTGTCACAAAAAGACACTTTCAAAATTATTTGTTTCCAAAATTAATTACGATTGGTACAAATTCTTTCAATTGTCTTATTTTTTATGAATAAATAATGAATATCACAAAAGTTGTATGAATGTACTATAACAAGATTAGTAAAAATTTTAAGCGAATATGTTGAAAAACAGATCTCAAATTGATGTTCTGTATTTTGTTTGGATGGAATTCTGTCTCTGAAGTATATTATGACTTCACGCCAGCATAGTGGATAAGCTGTGTTCTAGTGGAATTTTGTAGAATTTGATCGCGTTCACTAGTGATAGTGTAGATAAAGTTTGTCCAGTTTTTAACCCGGCTTATACCAACAAAGAAGTATAAGATCGCTAAACTCAACTTTTTAAACGAGACCCGAAGAGACGAGTGTCATATACCATAAGACTCCAGCTCGACGAACTGAGCACATGTCATGGTGTGTGCGCGTGTGTGTGTGTTGTTTTTGCGGGATGGAAAATCTTCAGGGTGTGGGATTGAGGGTGTCAACCTCTTGATCAGCTAAAAACCCACCGTGCTCTTAAGCTCTGGACCCTCCCCGGAACCACTTTTCGGCATTGCTGGGATAAAAACTTTTTAACTCGTTTAACAACTTAGGACTTGGTAATGCGGTAGCCTGCGAATTGCCGTTGTCGATTTCGCCATATTTGATGGAGATCGAGGACAGGAGGCTGCAATGCATACCGTGTCCCAGTTGTCGCGGTCTTGGCACAATCTCTGTACCAGGCTATCATGCCGGATCTCACGTCGTCGAAGCGAGGACATGCGAAGAACACATGGTTCCGCCGTTTCCTCAACTCTCGCGCACTCGGTGCATGCGGAGGACTGTGCATGCCCATATTTGTGCAAATACTGTCTAAAGCAGCCATGGCCTGGCAATATCTGCGTTAAGCGGAAGTTCGCTCCACCGTCCCAAGTAGCACACTACCGATCCGCAATTAGTTGCAGTAACTTAAATAGTAACCAGCAAGTCATATCTATGTTATTTCAACCGGAATGGCAACATGTGTGCTACTAGGGTGTCGCCTTCCTACCAACCGGATAGTTGGATTAGTCGGTGGTCCCTTCGGTGGAGTTGTTCCATTCCCTTTGCCATTTAACCATAGGGGCTATTCATAAACAAAAAATCCAAAAATTGTATGGAGAAAAGTCAACGAGGGGGTCGTAGAGAGGGCCCGTCTGAGATTTTCAAAAATGAGCCAAGTGGTTTATGCACGGCCCATACATGAGGCTCTAGTGGTCTGTTGGTTGTCCCCCGTTGTTCGAAGCCCTCTACGTTCTCTTTGACTGACCGTGCTATTGGCATCATCCCCGCTAGGACGCAGACCGCATCGCGTGATACCGTTTGGTATGCACTAACCACTCTTAGGCACATAAGCCTGTGGCGTATTCTCTAGCTTACTAACGTAGCTCTTGGTTCTCAAGGCGGTGATCCATGCCAGCCCGCCGTACCTTAGTATGGACAGAGCGACACTGGCCAGGAGTTTACGCCTACTCCCTTGCACCGCCGAGCTATTCGACATCATGCGGGATTTTGCCGATATAGCCATAGAGGCTCAAAGACCTCTTCGATTCAATTGTGCAGTTACCTGCACTAGATCGTCGCATGATGCTGATTTCCGATTGTTCACCACCGTGACCTCAACCTCTATGATGGGCTTGCTCCAGTTTCCTAGCTAGCTCATTCATCGCTCCACATGCCGATGAATTGCGAGGCCGTTAGCTCCATCTCTTTAATGGATTCACCACATTCTAAGGGTGGTGTCGTCCGCAAACCCAACTCTTCTTCACCCCGTTCGGGAACTCAAGCCATAGTATACCTCATAGTACATCTTGTTTCATAGCACCGGATCCACATCGACCATGCGAGACGCTTGCGGTGATCTGAACACGTTTCTTGCCTGCCTCTGTAGTGTATACCAGTACGCGTATCTGGAAGTAACTTCTAAAAATCTTGTACAAGTACCCAGGAATTTGAAGGCGTTGGAGCAAGTCGGCGATAGCCACCCAACTGGCGCTATTGAACGCATTTCTCACATGAATGGTGACCACTGCACAGTAGCGGACTCCTCGCCTCTTGCGCTGGATTGCCACTTCGGCCGTCTTGGTGACGGACAAAATAGCATCCACCGTCGACTTCCTTTACGGAAACCCAACTAGATGTTAGACAGACCGCCTATACCCTCCGTGTATTTTGTCAATCTGTTGAGGATTACCCTTTCGAGCACCTTACCCGTTATATCCAACATACTAGGTTCTATATCCCGGTAGATTTCCTGAGGGTTTCATTGTTTTTGGTAGCAACACTAGGGTCTGAAATTTCCAAGCGTCCGGGAAGACGCCCTCGTCCAGACACCTTCGCATCACCACCCTGAACATTTCGGAAGCCAGCAAGATAGTCGTCTTGATGGACTGATTCGGAACACCATCCGGTCCCGGCGATTTGTTCAGTTTTAGTGACGTTTCTTACGCAATAAGTTCGACATTCGCCACCGTCGCCTCATGTCCATCCCCCGTTGTGCCGTTGTTTATGCCCACGTGGTTACGGATGTTTAGCTGGGCCACCCATCCCTCAATTGCTATGGCAGCGTTATGGTCTGGGATACTAGAACGCTGGTCATGGGACAAATCAACGGCGGCGGAGGGCAGGAACTCGGGTCGTGGTTTGGAAAGAGTCTCCCAACGATCACCTGCAGCAGCTCTGGTGATTTCTCGGTTGGAGCCGCCATCCCTCTGGTTTTGGCCATCACTATCCGGTAGGCGTCACCCCATGGATTCGTATTGACCTTCTGACACAGGCTCCTCAAAGCAGGCTCGCTTGCTGGCCTTTATCTCTACGCTCGATTCCATCAGCGTCGGACCGTAGCTCTTTGCATCCTCCGTCTTGCGCGGAGGCATGTTCTTGGGAGGTCAGCGATTGACTCCGTCCACCAATACACCGGCAAGTCTTCCATTCCTCGGCATGGTCGCATCGCACGCTCGTGCAAGAGACATAACGAGTCGTTCACCGCAAAATTCCTGGGTTTCGCGGAAGATTCGTTCCCTTTCAAGCGCCTCTCTAAAGGTCTCTACATCAAAGTAGGACGTCCACCATCTGTGAGCGAATGGAGTGGATGCTTCTGATTCCGTAAGCTCCCTTGTAGCGAACCGCCAAGTGGTCACTAGGGGTGTAGCCATCATCCACCCTCCAATTATTAAGCAGCCCAAGGACTGCTGAAAGTTACATCGATTATCGACTCCGCTCTATTTCTGTGGAAGGTACTCTTGGTACCTACGTTGGCTAGGTCCACATTGAGCCCAGCAGGCTTCAGAAGAATCTGGCCCCTGGGATTGGTAATGCCGGCTCACCCACTCGAGCGCTAAAGCGTTGAAGTTCCCCGCTATTACCGATGGGTTTAGACTAGTTAGTTCAGTTGTCATACGATCGAGCTTATTGGAAAACTGTTCAATCAACCATCTTGGCGCTGGGTAGCAGTTGCAGAAGTACACCCCATTCAACACTCCATTTCACTTTTACAACCGCAAAGCCTTCGCAGGTGGTAGACACAACCTCCTAAACCGGGTGCTTGCCCGTCGTCCATAATGCCGACCATATTGATCTGTACTCAACCCAGTTGCCGTTGCCGCCTGGGATGCGGTATGGGTCGAATATTATGGCGATATCCGATGCCGATTGTCTGTCACTTACATAAACACGGTCGTTGAACACTACTGTTGCCAATATTTTCATCACATCGATGAAGAATACGTTCAGAATCAAGAGTTGTCTCGCTGGCATCGAGCGCAGACAATTTTAATTGATTTGCAGCACAGAGAACAGACATCTAGGCTCGACATGTTTTTACCGAATTTACCGAGTAAATTTTTAAAAAGTCAACCGTTACAACATCCGCGCTGCCTAGTCTAGGTTAAACCACACTAAAATTGACAGACAGTCCACGAATATCCAATCTTAAGGTGCGAAGGTTGCACCATTAACAACATACGATTCAGTAAAACTAATGGAAACGAACTGTAATTTTGAAATGGCAGTTACAGAAATTTACACACGGAGGGCATTCCAGTTTAAATGTCCGTTTTTTGTGTTTGCGAAAGGTTTCAGATTGAGTACATTTGATCAAAATTGCAACACACTTTTTACGTCAGTTGCTCCGATTTGATATTTGAGTTGAAGGATAGCAAAGTTTTAAGGGGGATATACAGTTAGAGTGACCAAAAAATTCAGTTTTTTGTTTTTGCATAAAAAGTTAGTAAATTTACCTTAGAAATCCCATGTGTTTCTTTCCATCGTTTGTCGAAGCCGCCTTTTTCACGCACATCAAGTATAAATAGACGCTATTTCTATAACTAAAACTTTCTCAAAACAGCATTTTCGGAGTTTATGCTGATGATAACTCGAAAACTAATAATTCGAGTAAGCTAAAACTTATAGGATTTCTTTATTATAGTATTATCTTCTTTTATTTTATTTATTTATTTTCCGTCGGCCTATTCCCTCACATGGTGACAATCTCCGACGCCAGGAAGACGATTCCACCACCTGGACCCTACCTAACGACTCATGACTATGAACCGGGACCAATGGCTTTACTTCCCTTTCCGAAGGACGAGATTTTTTCGTCTTAGAAAAACCACCGACGTCGACTGGGATTGAACCAAGACCCACTAGGTGTCAAGTGGCAGTCACGCTTACCACTACACCACCGACACCGGCAGTATTACCTTCTATATGAATTAAAAATTATTGTAATATTTTATTATTGAATATGGCAAAATTTGATAAAATGGCGGATTTTTTAAAGTTACGCCAAAGTGCAAATATTTTTTTACTTTTCAACTCTTATACTAATTGTAAATGTAATTAATGTAATTTTTTAGGTAAGCCGCTTTTAGATCAAAACTGCGATCAGGAGAGCCGGCACGTAAAATACAATGACTTTTTCAACGCACTCTAACGGCCACCATTTAGTTGAAAAAATTTGAAAAAAATATTTTTGTATGCTACATCGACATACTTATAATTGTGAAAAGTTTCGATTGATTTGAGTAAAACTACTTGAATTTTTATTTTCAAAATGAGTTGTTTTTCTTCCCCTTAAGTTGTTAAATTCAGCAGCTGCGCAATTTCTGTCTAGCTGATTAATTTCTATTTGCAGTGAATTCAAATGAATTCATCATGTCAAGTTGACGGAATCCATGTGAGAAATACTGTGTTCAGCAATGCCAAATAGTTCCTTTCATAGACTGATTATACGAAATAGGGTACGCGTCTCTTGACTCAGCCTAATATGCAACGACCGATTAAATTTTTTATTATAACTGATAAAGTATTTTACCTATACACAATATTCTACGAGTTAAAGACTTCCTAAGATTAGCTTAATAATACGTTTGGTAGTTAGTTTCACAAAAAGTTACACAACTCATTATGTTAGGTCACAAACTTTCGAGTAATATGGATGTAATGTCGTTTTATAAGCACCAAATTGGGTCTAATCGTGGATGTAACTACGTCCCATTCGATAGATTTAGTATTAAATGTAGGCTTCGATCGCTTTTTTTGACTGACTTGCAGATTTAAGGCTTCGCCAGCTGTATTCGCTCTACCCAACACAAAATTTTATAAAACATATCGCTAAGATAAAACTGCTTAAAACACTTAAGTGATTTTCGCAAATGATTTGTTGGGTATTCGATATTGAAAAGATTACAAATCACTCTACACAGATTTTATTCCTTTGGTTTGTAATAATATGAAAAATATACAACCACAAACTCAAATATTTCCATTAAAATTTTACCAATAACCATTTTTTCTACGTTATTAATACACCCGGCCATAGTTTGAAACATTGATAAAAATGTGGTTCTTACATTGGGTCTAAGGTTTTCCTGTTAAATCATTGTTATTCTAAATATGTAAACAGCTTGTTTACAACGTGTGACTATTTTCTGTATATCTTGGCTGCCTAATCGGATAAATTTAGCCAAATTCAGATCATGAGAAGATCGTGGGTATGATCTGTTCAGCTTAACCAGTGAAATCATGGAGTCCTAAAAGATAAGGTAGTCAAAAAATACGTCAAAGTGAACAACTATTAATTGTCCAATAATGTCCTAAGTGCTTAATAATAATTTAATTATTCTGATAGCAACATAATCTTGTTGATATTCGCATAATTTTTTTGATAATTAATGATATATTTGGTAAATAGGCCGAATAAAGGTGCTAGGCTAACATTACATCCCATTATCCTATCAAATATCTCTGGAACTCTCTGAACTCTGATGAAAATAAATATTCAATACCATATTGACAAATCCTTCGAATTGAATTGAGTTTGAGTTTGTAATCCTGGTGAAGCGTTAAAAGGTTTCAGTCTCACCGTAGGTGGATTGATTCGGGTTTTTATTTCTAAAACCAGTTGTATATCGTGAGCGTAAACTAAAACTTTAATTTTATAAAGAATAAGCGACAAGTCATTTAAATATATGATAAATAAAAGAGGTCCTAAATGAGGTCCTTAAAATGGCCTGAATAGGGGGAGATTTTTCTTATTTCAATCTTAAAATATGATTGCAATTAGCTATTTGATGATTTGATACTGGAGTGTCGTTGAATGCATTATAAAAAGAGACATTGATACGATTAGTTTTACTAAACACAAAACTTCACAAAATGTCTACATGGTGAGTTATTTTTAATTAACAATTGCACCATTGTGTTAGTATTTTTTTGTAAGACATATTATTCAGATGCAAGACATAAGGGCTATACCAAGATAATTATGATTGTCTTCCAACCTTAAAGATGGGCACCAGAAATAAGCTTGTCCAAATATTTGGAAATCTTCCGTATTCTAACGACATATTAAAAAGCCAAAATAATTGCGTGCAATAAATTCAGTTTTCATAAACCCAGGAGGAATACTCTACAAAACATTAATTTGACTAACGCTAATATTGGACGGTAAATCAGAACAAAATTCAAAGTATTTGCGATCACAATCTGCTTCCGAATAGGAGGAACCAGGAGCATTTGACAAAACAAATGACTATTTTAACAGAATCTAAACTTTAGCGAAGGTATCCTCTCATTTTCATTACAAACACAAAATATGATATGCCTTTATGTTGAAAGAATCGTGAAATAGTAGAGCCTAAAAGAAAGAGCGATAAGTGTAATTTAACTTTTATAACACCATAAAGCCAATTTAAAAACGCTCGTTTTAAAGCGCGGGGCATTTCTAAAAGACATTATAAAGTAGCAGAACAGCCACGTTTTTTTCAAAAGGTATTTGCTTTAGTTAAGTGCTGTAACCAAAACCAACTGTCTTCAGCAGGTTGAATAGCAGGGTTCAGTAGGGAGAATAACCTACGTGATGGCTTGTTGGAGCACGGCAGGAAGGCCGCGTGTCTTCATGTGACAAAGGACTGGTGACTCCACAACCCTTTTTCTGTCAACAAGTTCTTGGACTGCCTTAGGCTACACCCTCCCTAATCCCAGTTTTATAGTTGTTGTAGGAACAATGGAGATTTTTAGAAGATATTTTGATTTTGATTTATACAATTGTAAAGATACTAAATGTAGGAAATTGTTTAATGCCGTGAAGGCTGTATTGAAATTTAAATTCAATTGACAAATTTATTTTAGTTTTTATTTGTGCTATTGAATGGGCTGAGGAATTGTAAATTTCTACTGTTCCTTATCGAATAGTTGTGAGCAATAAAAAAAATGAATGATCTCACCAAAAAATCAAAATAACTTCCCCTTCCTGGCAAAATGCAAAAACTTGTTATAAGCTTATACATAGTTTTCACGGAATAATGACTGAGTTTCTTCATAAAATCGGGTGGAAATAAAATGTTAGGCCTAATTGTTGGCCAAACGCCTGAATTATAGTAATGTATAGTCAAAGAAGAGTTTTTATATGAATCATTCTCAGCAATATGTAAAGATGAAGTAGAAAAACACTTATTTGAATGTTTTGATGTGTAACTGATGTACAGGGATTGAAAATTTTTGATTTTTTGTAGATAATTTTATACTTAGAGCCTATCGTTTAAACTAAACCTAGTAGGGACGTATCGATGCAAACCCCAGTAGGGACGTATTTGAGCAAAAAAACAACTAGAATACACATAGCGTGATTCACTGCTGTTGAAATGAAATCCACAATATCCATTACCATCTCCCGGTGTGCAGTTGTGCTGAAAAAAGCAATGACGTTGACTACTACGGAAAAAAATAGATCCCGTCCTCACTCTCTCAAGGGATTCCTCTCCAGTCACGAACCTGCAGTGGGTCTCAGAATAAACTACAACTTTTCATTTGCAAGCAAATTATTCCAACCGAACAGGATCCATTTTTGCTGGGCCTCCCGTCGACGCAGGTTGCGTGTGCTTTATCCCCATAGTCCTATATTGCGTTGCTCGCTCTTACTACACTTTATTTCCATTGCAGTCCATGATGATGCTTTCAATCCACCTCACACATTCATGCCCATGTTCTCATATCGTATAATGTTTGATCCTATCTCTTCCGTTTCTTTCCATCGACACAACGTGGGCGACCAGACCATCGTCCGGGAGATGAATCGCCTGGGCATGATAGTGGATCTATCGAAATCGTCGGTCGCAACCATGAAGGACGTGCTGGCCACCTCGCAAGCGCCAGTCATATTTTTCCCACTCGTCGGCCTACGCCCTGTGCAACTCGAGTCGGAACGTGCAGGATGAGGTGCTGCAGCTGGTGACGAAGAACCGCGGTTTGGTGATGGTCAACTTTACAATAAATTTCTCAGCTGCACCGAAAACGCCACCGTGGAGGATGCTGTTGGTGAGTTCCGTTTTATTTATTTTTTTTCCCCTGTTGAGTGTGGTTGTTGGTTGGGAATATTGAGTTTGTTTTACAGGATGCGTGTGTAACGGAAGCAGCTGGTTGGTACAAGGGCGCAGCAAAAATCAAGAATGATACGAATACACTGCCGAGTGTGGTGTACGTTTTATGCTTGCCACGTTTTGTCAATATGGCAAGCGAACATCACACCGCTGGCACAACTCTAGTTCTGTATGTAGATAAACATTGTCATCCATTATTATTTATAGAAAAACCGCAATCGTTATGCATAGATAACTATGCAAACTGTGGACGGTTTTTAAAAAGATGCATGTCAACATTTGCTCTGCTGGTGACCAACGTTGTGATTGACAATGTGGATCACGATGCAGAATGGAACAGTTTTTGAATCATTGAGAAAAAAATTGATATCAAACGTCAAAACCATTCTTTTATAGAATGTTATACCATCCCTTACCAATAATCAACGGTAGATTAACAAATATCCTCCTCAAAAAATAGGGTACTACTATCTTTGATTTTGTTGCTCTTTTCAAGATTTCAGATAGTATCTGCTAGAAAATTGAATATGTTAAACGGCACTCTATGCTATTCTCAGTTAGCAATCATTAGCTTTCAGTTACGAAGAAGTTTCAGAACCTAAGCGATTCCTTAACAATTATTATTATTAATCATTCTAAGAGGCGGACCAGAAGATTCGATAAATTACTCTCCTTCGTACAGATTTAAGTCGAAGGATGTACGATTTTTATGAAAGTTTGTTTCCATGTAGTGCTTATGGATTACTCAAGTAGAAATAATTAGATTTTTCTTTTGTTTTTGAATTTTTAATGATTTAGAACATAGTTTAGCATTAAGTTAAGAACCTTTCGTTGCAATCTTTTCTCCACCGGGGAAAACTTTGATTGTTTTTTATTGTTGTCAAATTATAATCATAACAATTAACAACAAAAAAAAGTTCGACGATGCTCCGTTTAGTATTTATGAATTTTCGAAATAATAAATGTCCATGGAATCAAAAAATATCATTTGTGATTGTCAGGAAACCTGAAACATTTTATTCGTAGTTCCTTAAAGTATGCTCATATGAAAAATGAGAATTTTAATGTAGTCAAGTATTCGTAAACAATTGATAACCAAGATATTTTAATGAATGATTGTAATGATGAATTAAGCTTGGTTGTAACAGCTTTGATTAACGTACTATAATTGTAATGTTTGTATTCTTCGTGCGTGTCGTAACGGTTATGATGTAGAAGGAAATTTTCGCTCATCACCGTGGTATCCCAAGAGAAAACAGTAATGTTTTGCTAGATTGAAAGATATGAAGAGAAAGTGCTAATAGTTCCGTCAATGTACGGCAGGTTGTGAAAATTGAAAAAGAACTAGTGAAAATTGAGCGCAGGCCAATTAGTAGTACATTAGCACGATCATGCGTGCATTCTTTTGGTGGATTCGTTCCTGCCTTGACCTACCCCACAGTTGGATGTAAAGCAAAGGAATGCGCGCTTGGTTCGAGTACTGCCATATCCAAGCCCTTCGCTTGGAATAATTCAATTTCAATTTTCGCCACCTGTCGTACACTGACGGAACTATCAACATTTGTCCTCCATATCTTTCCTTCTAGCAAAACATTATCGCACACTCTTGAGGCCTCATGGTGGTGAGCGAACATTTACTTCTGCAACGTTGATTTGTTTTTTTCTTTGACATGGTTCAACCATGTAGTAGGTAAGTCAAAGTCAAAAGTTTTGAAAGAGGAAATGAAAATACATTTTTTGAGGAAATCACTTTATTGCTAAAGGGCGATACGGTCAAAATTTGGTCAATATCAACTTGACGTATTTCTTTCAATTTTGCATTTAAAAACCTGAACACCCCTCATTTTGAAGGTGTGTGTGTAGAATGTTGCTCCTATTTTGATTTTGGAATTCACTCTTCAGTTGTCAAAATGCCGTCCAAGCAAGAAGAGCAGCGTATCAAAATTTTGCTCGCGCATCGCGAAAATCCGAGCTACTCGCACGCAAAGTTGGCAAAATCTCTAAAAGTTGCCAAATCAACCATTACAAATGTAATTAAAGTGTTTGGGGAACGTTTGTCGACAGCCAAGAAGTCTGGATCGGGGGGAAATCGAAAACCGGAAGCCCCTGAGACGACAAAGAGAGTTGCCGGTAGTTTCAAGCGAAACCCTAACCTATCTCTCCGAGATGCCGCAAATAAGCTGGGTGTATCGTCTACAACCGTGCATCGAGCCAAAAAACGAGCCGGACTATCGACTTACAAGAAGGTAGTGACTCCAAATCGCGATGATAAACAAAATACGCCGGCCAAAGCGCGATCACGGAGGCTGTACACGACGATGCTGACGAAGTTTGACTGCGTGGTAATGGACGACGAAACCTACGTCAAAGCCGACTACAAGCAGCTTCCGGGACAGGAGTTTATACGGCAAAAGGAAGGGAAAGGTAGCAGATATTTTCAAGCACACGAAACTGTCAAAGTTCGCACAGAAATATCTGGTTTGACAAGCCATCTGTACCTGTGGCTTGAAAAGCAGCATTTTCATAGCTTCCGGGACTGTCAACCAAGAAATTTACGTGAAAGAGTGTTTGAATAAACGTCTGCTGCCTTTCCTGAAGAAACACGGTTGTTCCGTACTGTTTTGGCCGGATTTGGCATCTTGCCATTAAGGTAAAAAGGCCATGGAGTGGTACGCCGCCAACAACGTGCAGGTGGTTCCCAAGGACAAGAACCCTCAAAACACGCCAGAGCTCCGCCCAATTGAGAAATACTGGGCTATTGTCAAGCGGAACCTAAAGAAGACCAAAAAAACTGCTAAGGACGAGCAGCAGCTCAAGGCAAACTGGCTTTCTGCGGCGAAGAAGGTGGACAAGGTGGCTGTACAAAATCTGATGGCAGGGGTCAAGCGTAAGGCCCGGCAATTCGGATTTGGAAAACCGGAAGCCTAACTGAATATTTTTCCTGAATTTTAAACTAATTGAACTTGAAAAAGAAATTTAATTTGATTTTTTAAATAAACGATTTCACCGATTTACACGCGTTTTCCCTTGACCAAATTTTGACCGTATCACCCTTTAAGTATCCCATACACTTGGCCCAACGATCTTTCAAAAAAAAATTTACCATTACGGAAGTGACTTTCTGGAAGACCTGCAAAATACTCCTCTGCGATGACCATAACCTCTTCGTTTGATGGAAAATTCTTTCCACGAAGGAACTTTTCGAGCCTTAACTCCTTAACCTCTTGTTTTGATTCAGGATCATGGTGATAGACCAAAGTCTCATCCATAGTGATGAACCGACGCAAAAAATCCTTTTTATCCTTTCGAAAGTGCTCCAAATGTTGCTCATATAGTCGAATTGTCAGCAACTGCGGCACCAACTGTGTACACAGTTATTTGCGACCAAAAATTTCAGCCAAAATATGCCATGTTGGTCGATGTGAGATGCCTATGGTGTCAACTATTGCATCCACAGTCGATCGATGATCCATATCCTGTATTTTCGTTATGATTTCTGGTGTTGATGCACTTATTCCTGGGCGTCAATCGTCTTCAACGCGGTGAACGTTTAGAAATGAAAGAAAAGACTCCTTTAACACTTACACCATCTTTGCATGGATCTCAGTAGGCGATAAAACAAAGAATCTAGTCACTGCACGATATTCGGAATCTTCCTTCTTGTCAAAAATACAATGACACATCAACTTCAAATGGCTTGCAAACAAAGAATGAATTGAAAGATCGAAACGAAAGTTTGAGAACGTTCTTATGAAAGATGATATATTAAAATAGAAATTTTGGTTTTTCCACTGCTCCATAGATGAAACTTTCAAAACTGTTTGGCTCACCGAGTTATTTCTGAAGGTCCTCCCTTAGCTCAGTCAGTAGTCTGGATCTCCCTTAGCTCAGTCTGGTAGCTGATAAATATAAACAACCGGAATCGCTTATTTATCTTTAGCGATAAGCTGTCAAAATAATACACTAAAAACGGGTACAATAAATTACGCTGTTAATAATTACGCAGCTAAAATAAACCAAGACTGAAAAAAGATGCCACCTATTGTCAGACACACTGTAGTTGTACTGTTTACGAAAAGTAAAACCACTCATAGCTAACTCGATTGCATACATGAAATCAAGAGCTACATGTAGAAAAGGACATACACGCTTATTGTAAACAAACCTGGAGTCCATTTTCTCACCAACTGAAGATTGCTCACGATAGTCAAGATCGTCAATAGGGAAAATTGACGCTTCCTAACGATGTTGGTTTGCATGTTTGTCTTTTCAATTTGCGAGAAAAATTGTATTAAAAGTATATTAACAAAAGCTGCCCATACATATGCACTAGAGCTGTTTGGCTTTCGGGTTTTCAGACCGGGTTTGACAATTTGAAAAAAAAATCAAATAATATGCCCAAAAGAAAAAAAATGCATCTGATATCACTTTCAAATTATAAATTTACAGTATTTACATAAAACCTGAAGATCTTTGTCATTGCTAGTTGGTATGATTTTGGTTTGCTTTATTATAAGGACATTTTCAAAGTTGGTTGAGGATTGGTTTCTGGGATTAATTAGTGAAATTCGAATCCTGATCGGGTTTTAAAAATAGAATATGTAGGGTTCAAGTTTGTAAAACATGAAACTTTACATTTCTACTTTTTTATGTGGTTATTGAAGCCCGATTCAAAATAAATTTGAAAGCATACAAGTGATCATAACTCAAGAGTTAAATAACAAACACGGTTCATCAAAACGTCAAACAAAAGGGTATTCATTCAGCTTTCAAACTATTTATAACAAAATATTTCATTTCACAGTTTCGAACGAACAGTCGCACTTTACTTGTGATCAATGCCATCATGATCTGCGCATTCACTGGTGACACTGTAACGGCGAACTTGTTCCACTTTAAACGCATTTGTTGTGCATTTGTCACTTCCTTACCACATCCTCGAAGTTTTCGCTTGACAATTGCCAAATATTTTTTATCGGGCTGAACTCAGGACAATTCGGAAGATTAATCTCTTTGGCGACGAAATTAACATTATTCCTAGCATACCATTCTAGTACCTCCTTAGACTGGTGGCACCTAGCTAGATCCGGCCAACACATTACTGTTGGTCTTGTCAACAAGGGTGAAGGGTAAAATCCGCTTTTTCAGAAACTTTTCAGAGAGGAGATGTGATGAAAACCTTTGGCCACAACTGCAGATTCCTTGCCCATTAATTAGTTTTCGTGCAAATTAATCATCAAAAACAAATTTATGCCTGAAAGAGACATCCCCACGACCAGTTTCCAGGTAAATTTCCGTTCGGAGATTGTTTTACAATCTATTTTGACATATGTTTCGTCATCCATTAAAAATACAACCACCAACTTTCGTCAAAACTCGTTCGTATAGTAATCGTGCTCGCTTTTTGGCCATTAAATTTTGTTTCAGGGAGCAATTCGGATGTTTACTGGCACAAACAGACCTCTATCCTTCTCTTGAAAGTATGTTACGCATGGTGGAAAAGTTGGAATCGTATCAGCTCTTTGTCCCTAGTGCCACTTTTATGATAGATGCGCTGTGGTCTATCCACACTAGGCTGGGTCAAAATTCAAATTCTAGTTCCCTAATAATTTTTGGAAGCCTTTTGGGTCCCATAATAACTGTGCAAAATTTCAGCTCGATCGGTGAAACTATATTTTTGCTCTCGAGGTTTACTTTTACATAAGATTTTATATGGGAAAACTTACTGTTACATAGAATAATCTGGCGAGGTGACCCGTTGCCATCTAAAAATAAGTGAACCTAATTTTCCTCTTGAAAATTTATCAAGGAAACTTTTCTTCGAAAATTGCAAAGCGATCCGACGATTGTGGAAAAAGTTATTAAGCTAAAACTGATTACAATCCAAACGAACGGCTCATTGAACTGTTTTTCCTAACAACACTGCCACCTGCAGCATGGCCTGTAGCCTGCTGCTGTCGGCGCTGAAGCAACCACGTTGTTGTGAGGCGTTTACTCAGCATGGAGAAAAGTGGAACTACCCTTATCAGAGTAGCTTTAGGGTTACTAATTTTTGATTAACAAGATCATTCGTTAACATTACAGAGTGTCTCACAGTAGGTGTCACTTTTTCACTCTTTGTTTTCTCTGTTGAAATGGTTTGCTGATTTTACCGCACGTACAGGGCCTGTTCCATAATCCACGTTGATTCATTTTTGAAAATCTCAGATCGTCCCCATACATTTTTTGAAATTTTGTATGGAGCGTAGACTTTGGTCAAAACCCCCTCTATCCACCCCAGAGAAGTCAACGTGGTTAATGAATAGCCCTACAGATGGCATTTTTCAATCTTCTGTTCTACAAACTTAGACTTTAGACTTCCTCTTTTGTTCGTAGTGCAGAATTCATTACCAGGGTTTTGTGAAAAGCCAGCTATCACGGATGTTTCATCGTCCTGTACGAAGCAACTTGTATGTTTTGTTTAAAACGAATCATATTGCTTTCCGGGCCAAACTTGTTTGCTTTTTTAAGGCCCTCAATCATCTCGCCAAGGTTTCTTCTGGGCATTGAATGGCCAGAGTGAATCTCACTTTGATATCCTGCACAGTTAACTTGGCTACATACACTTTTTGACAACCTCTCGGACCGACATGTTGGGATTCCTCTTGTATTCTTTACCACTTGTTTATCATCTTGTTTGAAGCTTGTATCTTTTTTCGAAAATTTGGTTGGTTTTCTCTGAACCGTTTTGATTTTTAGAAACTTGCTGGTGACATTCGACAACATTTATTGCGTCTCTCCGACAAAACTCGGAATTGTTTTCTGCGAACGATTAGGATTTCCTAACCCCTTATCTAAAATAAGATTTCCCAGCTCCTGTTGTCCAGACACCATTTTCAAAACATCAATTTAAAAGTAAAGAATACTCACGTAGACGCGAAGGTGAAAGTATCTACTGACAGTTAAACCATACGCTGAAAGAAATTCTTACGTTGACTCAGACCACTGACGCAACAAAGTTACAAAACATATTTTTCGGAAATCTGCAATTTCATGTTTCATAACTGCGGCATTTCGATTTGCAACCCATGCCACTCTGTGGCACACTGAGGAACACTTTTGACAGTTGAGCTTATAAAAATAAGAAACCAGCAATATTGTCAGTATGCATTGCCTGGTTGCCAGGTCTTGCAGAAAATATCAATTTGGGCTGTCAACACATCGGCACATTACGGAAACTCCCTAAACAATGCAACGCTTGTAGACACAGGGAAAAAGTGTGCTCAGCGATCTACCGCTTGATTCCGGTTTGTTTATAAATCCATAAACACTACATGTAAACAAACTTTCATCAAAATCTTACATCCTTCCGACCCAAACCTGTACGGGAGAGGGTAGCTGATAAAGAAAAGCCATAGTTGAATATATCAGATTAATCACGTAGAGCTTTGCCTGATGCAGGATAAAGTAACTTTTGTAAAAGATTGATCCGGAAAATCTGGAACAAGAAAAAGTCGATGCTACACTCCATTTGAATTAAATAATGTACATATAAATTGGGATTCAATAGCTTGTTCGATCACTTATACGTGGATAGAACACTTTATAGTGAATTTCTCTTTCCTCTCTTTCCAAGAAAAAAATATTTCCTTTCATTTAGAGATGTCCAGTCTAGTAAAACCTTCTCCAACT